>CAKKLC010001609.1:9191-19596 GCA_918559645.1 Ceratonova shasta | reverse complement strand
TATGACCAAAATCAACTAATTTTAATGTATCAATATTATCAATGTTATAATCAATACCCGCCATTATAAATTTACCGAAAATTACCGATTGGAGCCCTTATTCTGTACTTTAGCCTTTTTTTATTTTGTCTTTAATTAAATTTTGTTTGTATTTTTTTTTAATTTTTTTAGCCCACCCGAAACAACACCATTAAAATGAATTTTAATAACGAAGATTTACGATTCATAAATAATATAATTTCTAAAATCGAATTCTAAGGAAAAAAAAATTAGTTGCAAAGCTTCTTTAATTCGGTCATATATTTATAAAAAAAATACTTTGAAGATAAAAATACCAAAATTTGTGCGCATGCTCAAAAATTACGGTTCTAGCTAAAGTAATTGTATCAGAGATTAATTTAAATATAAAAAAATCAATAGCAAGATTATTTTGTTCTATTATTTTGTAAAAATTTTGTAACATAATGCGCATGTCGTAAAATGATTTTAGAAAAAATTAAAAAAAATGTACAATTTTTCTATTAAGCATTAAATATTTCCTTTATTTTTTTAAAGATTACACGCATATAATTGTTAAATGTGTTTCGAAAAGTACAAAGTTTGTTCATTAATTTCTGGAGGAAAAGATAGCATATACGCTACTTACCTTACTAAAGAACAAGGGCATAATATTTGTGTATTTGCAAACTTGTATCCTCATTCCGATCAAGTTGATGAACTCGATAGTTTTTGTTTTCAAACTGTAGGTCAGAAATTAGTTCCTCTTATTAGTAAATCGACGGGGATTCCTTTAATCTCTCTCAAAACTAAAGGAAAATCATTCTGTTCATCATTATCTTATAATCAAATTGATAAAAATGATGAAGTCGAGGATTTATTCCGTTTATTACAACTAGTCCTTGATAGTCCAGAGGGAAAACAAGTTAACGCTATTTGCTGTGGTGCTATCGCTTCAAAATATCAATATAATAGAATTCAGAATGTGGCCGACAGATTAAATCTTAAAATACTCACTCCACTTTGGAACAAAGAACAATCTGATATACTTTACGAGATGCTACATTTAGGAATGGAAATTATATTGATAAAGATTAGCTCTGTTGGACTTAAATCTGATCTTTTAGGAAAGCAGATTTCCAAAGAAACATTGGAATACTTTAAGAAACTAGAAATTAAATTTGGAATGAACATATGTGGAGAAGGTATCCAAGTTTAAATTAGTTAGGAGGAGAGTATGAAACTTTTGTTACCTTTTGTCCAAATCTTTACCACGAAGAAATCAAAAACTTTTTACAAACTCCTGTTTTTACCCAGCAAGATGATATGATGGACGTAGGTTATCTACAACTTTCTATCAGTTAGTTTTTTTTATTCGGGTCGTATATAGGTAACTAAACAGTTTATAAAAATTACAGATATTTTTAAGATATCCTGTGGACCAATGCAGTAGCTATTTTTTATAAAACTATGACAGCAGGAATATCCCCATTTAAAATCTTCCCAGTAAGATCCCCAAACACTCTATATGACGTGAATATTATTTACTGTGTGATTATTAATAAAAATATCTTCTTCATATTTTGATTTCACAGATGCTCTTTTTTGACCCTTTACAATACTACCATCCTTTGAGTATTCTAGGTATTCTTCCTATAATTAATCGTTAACATTATACAGTTGTTCCATAAAGTAATTCATTGGGAGGAGCATGTAAGTATTCTTCCCCGCCATACTTGTTCAGTAATTTTTCATTATGTGATTGGGTATTGATATTGGTCTTTTCTTTAAACTGTTTATACAATAACTCAGATTTCGTTGGATCAGCTTGTAGGTGTATTTTTAACCCAGTTTCTGCCTTTTTGGTGATGAAATCTAAAATAAAAGACATTTTACTTTCAGCTTGAGAGCAATCAGCTACTTCTCCAGAATGTTTTTGAAAGCTATCATCTCGAAACTCTATTCTATCAGTATTATTATTTGTCAGAACCTATTTTTGTTGACGCCTTCAAGAGGATTATCTACCATGGAGCGACTTTTTGGATCATAATAAGCAGAGTTGGCTTCCAAGTTATATAGATACTATATAATATTTATAATTAAACCTTAGCAGTATCTTCCCGAATACGAAGGTTTCTAATAGTCAATCTTTGTTTGGCATCAAATTTTTGTGCAGGAATTTCTGTTTCCGTGATCCTTACATCATCTTTGAGTTCAACTTCCTGATTTTCAGAATTTTGCTTAATTTCCTTTTTAAACTAAAAAGTAACCCAATATTCAACTTGTTCAATTTTGTTATATTCATCTACTAATTTTGTATATTCTGATGTGTCATAATAAACCCAACTTTTGATATTATAGAAATTTACTGATCTCTTTTTCCGTCAAAATCGAAATTTAGTTCTGGCTGTATGTATTCATCTGGTTTAATATCCTTGTTAGTATATTTGGCACCTATTTTTCTAGGTCTCTAGATTTATAATTATAACACTTACATCTAAACAGTCTTTTCTTCTATGAGTAGAAGATCCACAGTTTTCACAAGCTCCGTGTTTGTATGTAAGATTAGTACTTCCCTTAAATAAATGATTAAGTACAGTAGGTTTTCCTTTAATATATTTTTGATTTATTCCTGCATACTCATTTCTTCGGAACTCTTGGGGCTTTTGATGTTTTAAAGTTGCCCTTTTATCACCAAAATACCATGGTGCTTTTTTAATATATTGAGGGATGTGAGGATTAATTTCTCTATTAAAAGTTAACTAAAGTGATCAAGGTTTCTTGAATAATAAAAATATTAAGCATAGCTGTAATAAAAATTTATTTATTTACTAAGTATTCATACATTAAGCAATAAATTTTAAAGAAATAATAATTATTTAGTCGATTAAAAGCATATTTATTTAAATAATACCAAATTCTCATAAAAAAATTAATTATTAAAATTTTTCTAATAAACAATTTTATCTTACAACTTATAAAATAAAGACCTTAAAAAGGAGTTCCCTTTTGGTTTACAAAATATTTATTATTTTAAGTAAAAATTGATTTCTGTACCCAAGTATGTATTTTTTTATTATTTAAGTAGCAAGTTTGAAATTTTTGTTTAAACTTGGAAATTATAAGCACATTAGAATCATTTCCATCAAATATCAAAAAAAATGATTAAATGTGCAAATTTTGACATATATTACTATAAAGAATTCAATGTGTTTGAAGATTTTTATATCTTTATGACTGGAAACTATACGAGAACAAATCGATGCAAAAATCAAAGGTTATTATCAAAAATACGTTAAAAAATGATGGAACTATTTAACAAAAGTGACAAAGTAAAAAGGAAATTAATTATAAATAAAATCACACAATTATGTACTTATAATGTATCAATTAGACATCTATTACATCTCTTTGAATAGTGAAGTGAATTATTTTGGATGCTTATGCATTTATTAGTTTAAAAAGAGAAAAGTCCCAGTTTTATTTATAGTATTTCTAAATACTGAATTAAATTCTATATTCTACAATAATTAGAAAAGCTGCTTCTTAATTTGTATCTGAAATAAAATTTTAAAAATCATCATTCTTTATATGCTTAGAATAGCGTGTATGTTTCAATTATGGTTAAAAGATGCCATGTAACAAGAAATATTTTATGCATAAATAAAAATTTTAAATATTGAAAAAGAGATGTTTTTAAGTTTAATTAACCATATATTAAACAAAATGAAAAATATTTTACTTTTAGATTAGAAAACACGCCGAAAAAAGCGCATACAAATTAGAAAATTTTAATATAATAAATAAAAATATTAGACCCTTTAAATATAGTGAAAGAGCGGAAATATCTTAAAATTATGATTCTATTGTACAAAAATACACACGAAAATTATTTTTTTCAAGTTTGATAACTTTTATAATTAAATCAATAATACATAACATTATTTTAAAATTATAATAGTTTTTTTTCAATCTTAAAGACAATAAAATCTAAAACATTATTTTTTAAGAGTTGAATTTAACTACATTTAAACAGAAAAAAAATACTATAAAATAATGGATAATCATAAACTTTTTAGAGGATTTAATTATTAAAACAACATATATATTGTTTGATTCATCAAAAAATTATGTTAAATAACATCTGAAGAGAAAACCTATAAATAAAACTTTTAAATCTTTGACAGAATGTTAAATATTAATTACCCTAAAGTTCCGTGTAAAACGCGCACCCACGTATAACACGCACCCTCTTCAATCTTCCGAGAGATTTTTTCATTTTATAATGCGCAGTATTGTTTTTTTATTTACCCCTTTATGGACGCAACAGACAAGAAAAAACGAAGAAATTCATATTCTGCTTCAAGGAAGCTAAATGTAATTGAATGAGTATAGATAAGCAGCAATCAGGAGGCGGCAAGAAGATTTGATGTCTCTGAAAGCAGTGTACGTGAGTGGAGAAAACACGATATGGTACTAAAATCCATGAGGTGTCCCAAAAGAGCTAGAAGAGGCGAAAAATCGCATTGGTGGAAGCTTTTAGATGAATTAAAAATATGGATAAAGGATTTGAGGAGCCAGAGTAGACGAATCTCTACAACTTCAATAAAAGTCAAGGCACGTTCTATGGCAATAAAATTAGAAATTTCCAATTTTAAAGCGAGTAATAGATGGTATAATCGCTTTATGCATAGAAATAACTTTTCTATCCGAACGGTAACATCAGTTGGTCAAAACCTTACTAAAAATTAGGAAAAAAAGATGGCAGTATTTAAAAAAAAATTTGTTTTAAAAGCTGGTAATCTTGTGCAGCACTCATAAATAATTAATATGGACGATGTACCCATGAGCTTCGATATGCCTAGCAATTTTACAGTCGAAAGCAAGGAACAGAAGATGTGAAAATTGTTACTTGTGGTAGTAAAAAATGTAACTTCACTGTTGTATTGGAGATAACAGACGACGGGAAAAAACTGCCTCCAATGGTGATTTTAAATGGAAGACTATTCCAAAGGAAAAATTTCCGGCTGACATAGTTATCACGGCCAATGAAACGGGTCGGATGGACCAAGTAATGCTACGGGAATGATTAACTATTATTTAAAAAAAAAGGCCGGGATCATTTTTAAGGCCGAGATCGCTTTTGGTTTAAGACTCAAAGACATCGCATATTACAAAAGCTTCTAAAAAACTGATGGCCGATATTCCACCATATCTTGCATTCCCACTGGACTTACATCTAAACTCCAGCCTCTGGATATATCTGTAAGAAAGAGTTTTAAATACAAGGTACGCAACAAATGGGAATCTTGGATGCTTGAAGGTTACCATACATTTACAAAGGAGGTAAGATGAAACGCGCATCATATTCTCTTGTTTGCGAATGTATTTCGAAAGGATTCAAAGCTGCGGGTATTATTAATGACATCCAAAGTGCAGATACAACTATTACTTTGGAATCTAATAAGGAAAAAGAAAGATCGAATCTACCATAAGAATTATTTGATCTACTGAATTCGTTGGTATTTCTGAGTCTGAAAGTGAAGATTTTTAAATAATATCCGCTTATAATGCGCGTCATTTATTTTTATAAAATTGTAGATTTTTTTTTCGTATAACGCGCGCGTTATGCACAGAACTTTAGGGTAAATAAATGCCTATATAAAAATCTCTTTGATATCTATTAAAAATAAATATATATTATTTTCTATGAAGAAATAAAGAATTTTTTATTTGTTCATAAATTTTATTAACTAAATAAAGTATTTATTTATTAACTTTTAAATAATATAAAGGTTCAAAATTATGAAAAGAAACCAATTAATCATAGTATAAACTAGTAACAAAAATTAAGTAAGAAGTTTATATAATGTTTGATATTCAATAAATGTAATCTTGTTTAAAAAGTGATAAATGGGAAAAATAGGAAAAATAGGATTTTGAAATATGTTACTACTTAAAATTAAAATGTGAAAACAAATTAATATTCTTTGATATATTTAATTATAAAATATAGCAAATGATGTTTAGCATATAAATAGAAAACTTTTATACACATAAGCTTTACCTCCAAACTTTAAAAGCGTAAAACGAATTATATACATTCAAAAACTATTATTTATATTCATTCAAGTTTAATAATATACAATTTATTAAATAGTTAATATGATTAATTTTATTATAAAAAATCAATGAAAATGATTATTATTTTAAAGAACCCTATCTATTATTGAAAAAGGTACTTGGTGAATTTAAAATTTGGATAGACACAAGAATATTCCTTATAATTAAATCTAGATTGATTAAAAAAAATGATTTTTATTAAAATAAAATTTCTAATATTAAATAAATAATAAATCATATTAAATTAGAAAATTATAAATATTAATAAATTTATTTCAAACATTACACAAATAATTATTAAATAACATATTTAAATTCCAATAAATAATTAAAATTTGCAATTAAATTAATTTTTATTTCCAAAAATATCTATAACGTAAAATCATTATTAATTAAAAATGTTAAATTTAATGACTACATCCTAATAAAATATTTATTAAAAAAATAAATAATAATTTATTTGCATGAATAGTAATTAATGAAATTTTTTAATAAAATAAAATATGGAATTGTTATAAAAATTAATTATTTAAAAAAAAATTCATTTAAAATACAGTCAGACCTCGGTTTTGTATATTTCGATTTTTGCATATTTACTCGTTAAATGCATATTTTTATGAATTTTTTGGTTTAAGTCCATTTTTTGTTTAAAAAAGCGCCGTTTTCTGCATAAAACCCCGTTTCTTGAGTATCCTTTACTGGAAATTTCCAAAATTCAAATCCTTAAACCCCTTTTTGCATATTTTTATATTTTCGCAAAAAACATCAATAAAACATAAAACATGGCCAAACCTAAAAAAGTAAACAAACCACTTACTCTAACACAAAAACGTATAATTCTGGAAAAAATAGAAAAAAAAAACATATAATCAGGTAGAACTTTCACTTTTATTAACAACATCCAGAATATTTACAAATAAATAGAAATACAATAATCTTGATAATTTTATAGAAGATAAGCATAATTTCATGGCTGGAAAACACGATAATCTGGAAATTCTTCTTATAAAACATATTAAACATCAAAGAGCAGAAAATTTCCCAATATCTAAGGATATTATTGTACAATCGGCATTAAAAATAGCCAAAGAATTGATTATTAAGAATTTTAAGGCTCCAAATGGATGGTTTGAGCGTTTTAAAATTATGAAGAATATTGGTAACTATAAAGATTAAGGTGAATCAGAGAAAGTCGACAAGAAAGTAGTTCAAATGTGGGAACAGAGTACTCTTTCTAGTCTTCTTTCTCGATTTGACCCATCTGAAATTTACAATGCGGATGAGATAGGGTTATTCTTTGAACTTTTACCATCAAACACTTACAATGAGAAGGGTGCATCAAATAAAACGAAAAGAAACAGCAAAAAAAGAATTACTCTCTTGTTGTGTACAAATATGACGAGAGACCTTAAAATGAAGCCATATTTAATCGGAAACTCAAAAAAACCGAGATGTTTGAGAGATATCAAGAATTTGCCAGTAAAATATATTGGAAACGAGTCCGCCTGGATGACATCCTATATTTTTGATAAATTTCTAAAATATCTGAATCTCCATCAAAGGAAAAAATCAAAGAAAGGGTGCTTAATTATCGATAACGATCCAGTTCATAAAATATTAGAGGCGGAAAAATTTGATATGTTAGAAATTATTTTCCTTCCGCCAAATACAACAATCGTTTTTCAACCATTAGATGATTAAATAATCCGCAGTTTTAAATGTCCTAATAAAAAATATCTACTTAGATCATTAATCCAGAAATTTGAATTGAAAGAAAAAGTTAAAATAGATCTAAGAGAATCCATATTTTTAATAAAAAAATTCGTGGGATTCTTTGCAGCCAAAAACAACTCAAATTTGCTTTAATAATGCATTTAAGAATGGTAAAGAGGAAGAAAATATCCTGGAAAATATCATGGAAAACGATTATTCAGTAAAATAAGAATAAAATCTATTTACAGAAATAAGTAATGATCCTAAACTTTTAGATGAGTCAATGAAAAACGAAGGTTTATTTGAAGCACTAAACATTGAAACACTTATAGATTCGTATAAAGAGCATTTTGATCAGGAAATACATCAGGATGAAAAAACTAATCAAATAAAAATAGAAGAAGCGGTCAAAGTATTGAGATTATTAAAAAAAACTTCTCTCAAAACAGATGGAAATGGTTAAAAAATATAAGAGAACTTAAAAAATCAGTTTATCAGATTAGGAAAAGAAAGAGTAAACAGAAAACACTTTTTTACTTCAATTTTACAATAAAAAATTATTTCAAATTTTTCGTTTTTTGCATATTATCTTAGAAAACCAAAATATGCAAAAAACGGGGTCTCACTGTATGATGAAATATAACGATTAGTACATTATTACAAAATTTGTTAAAGAAATAATATTTAAAGTTAAATAAAAATAAACTTGGAGATTTTTTAAAAACCTGAGATGGATATATTTATTAAATGGAAAAAAAATTTATTTTTATACAAAAAAACTTATTTTTATATAAAAAATCCATACCTTCCGTCCTCATCAATCTCCGCTGGGGCCAATCCTTTTTTTCTTGCTTCTTCCATTTCTTTTTCTTGTTTTCTATTAGAGCTGTCCATTTAAAAAATTTCGTTATTTTTCGCAAACGTTTCGATAATGGACGAAAAAAAATGGAAATGTCGTTATTTAACTGAAAACCATAATGTGTGGGATAATAATGCATGGTATTCTGTATAAAATTTAAGGGATGATGTAGACTGGTCCTCAGATTATATAGAATACGCAACAATAAAAATTAACGAAAATCAACTATCTGAAATGTGTAATAAAAACAAAGGTATTATATATTTTTAAATAAGAGAATCATTTTACGAAAAATCAAATTCCCATTGGGATAATTTCTATAAGAAACATGGCACTAAATTTTTTAAAAATCGAAAATGGATTTTAACTGAATTCAGCCAATTGAATACAAAGTTAAAAGAAATGAATCCTGATGAAAAAATTAAATTATTTGAAGTGAGAAAGTAATATTATCATTTTAGATTGGATGTGGGGTTGGAAATTCAGTCATACCGATTTTAAAATCAGAGCATTCTAAAAAGTAATTAGAAATTAAATAAAAGGATAAACTTTTATTGTTGTGACTATTCCGCACAAGCTATTGAATTACTTAAAGTATTATTAGATTAATTTTAAGGAAGATGAAGCTGTTATTGAAAACAATTGCCAAGTTTTTGTGTACGATATTACAAGTGAATACATTCCAAGTTGTTTATTTGAAGAATCCATTGATTTTATGCTTTGTATATTTGTTTTATCTGCATTGCCAGATCATACGTACTGTCTTAACAAGTTTTAGCTTGGACCTTGGTTTATTGAATATTTCAAAAGTTTATACGGTTTAATTTTTAAAGATAATTACAAGGGGAGGATATGTATTTTTTAAGGATTACGGGGAGAAAGATTTAGCTCAACTTAGGTTCAAACAACATTCTTATATAGAAAAAAATGTTTACAAAAGAGGCGATAATACTTTGGTGAACTTTTTTACCATAGGTAACTTAAAGGAACTAATAAAATAAAGAAAAGATACAAACTATTTTTGAAAAATATGGATTTGAAACCATTTCATGCGAATATGATAAAAGATTAATAATAAATAGAGCGAAGAAATTGAAAATGTACAGATGTTGGATACAGGGTATATTTAGGAAGAAGATATAAAAGTGTTCTAAAATTTTTTTTAATGGATATAAACTTTAATCAAAATTGTTAATATCTTTTACATTAATGGTTTAACAGGTAAAATAAATACAAAATTTGAATTTACGAGTTTATATCTATCTTGTGATTGAATCGAGATTTTAGAAGTTAATAAATAAAAAATATGCAAAAATTTTTTAATGCAATTTTATTTTTTTAAACAAAAAAATAAATAGTTTTTATGCTTTAACCGGGACCATTAAATCTCGTCTCAGTTAAACAAAAAAAAATGTATTCTAAGAAAAATTAACGACCATCAATTACAACGATACAACTGGAGGACAAAAATTGGCAATATGATAGGTAGTGGTCGAAAGCGTCATTATCTTAAAGCTGTATACGCCAAATAAAATCCTCCATATAGGACTCAAGATACTCTCGCTTCATGCCATTTTTTGTCTTTTTTTTCGCCATTTAACCGTCGTCCACATGATTTCAGCGTTCTGGATGTGGTCTATTGTATCTAGATCAAAAAAGTTATATCGATGGTTCACTCGTTGATCTGTGAACCTTTGGTCCTGTAGAACAGAA
>CAKKLC010001600.1:80052-92274 GCA_918559645.1 Ceratonova shasta | reverse complement strand
CCGTATAAATATCAACAATTGTGCTGTGTCCTGTACATTGGTACTTTCGTCCAACGCAACAGAGTACCACAAAAAGTCTTTGCTTGCATCTCAAAGTTGGTCCGTCAAATTGTCACTTATCTTGTCAACACCCCTGACTACAGTTCTCCTTGATAAAGAAACGCTGTAAAATTTGTTTTCTGTTCTGGGCAAATAATGCTTGCTGCATCTGACAAGCATTCCTTAATGAACTCACCATCAGAAAAAGGCTTGTTCCGTTTCACAATCTTGTGGGACAGCACTAAACTGGCTTCCGTTGCAGCATCTTGTATTTTAGACTGCTTGGTGAAAACATTTGCTGCTTCTTTAAATTGTTAACCAAGTCCTGGCATTTCTTTTTTCTCTCTTCGTTCGTAAAATTGTGCCCGAAATCCATATGTTTTGTTTGGTAGTGTCTTCTTAAGTTGTACTCCTTGAAGACGTTCATGCACTCACGGCACAGCAAGCAGACTCCTTTTCTCCAACGCTCGTGAAGCAGTATTTAGCAGTCCATTCATAATTAAAAATGCGATATTCATCCTCAATTTTTCTTTTTTCGGCAGCACTCTTGGTTAAATAACGTCTGTTCACTTTTAAATTATAATTTTTACGAAACCTTTCAAAATGTAAATTGTAAACACGAGCTACTTCCGCTTGCGCAAAAACGTAGTTTTGAATAGGGATGTTAACAATTAATGACCAGCAGTGATGAAAGGGCACAAACTACTTTGACAACTATTTTAAAGTAGTAAATATAACGAAAATGGACAACTCAGTCTAAACAACAAAAAGTTTAATTGACATAGGATCGTAACATGCACATGCATACGGGCCGTAGTATGCCCATCCCTGTCATAAGGAATTAATTAATATAATAAAATGAATTTTATTATTACCAAAATATATACTGCATTGATAATAATTAAAATATTTTCTAATCATTTTTAATGCCCAAACCATTAGAAAATATCTGAAAATATACATTTTAACTATATTTATCTATTAATTAATAAAATTTAATAAAAAATTAAAATCTTAATTATTATTTGATTGTATATTCAACATTTAAAAAATTTATTAAGTTCTTCCTTTGAATCAAGTATTATTTATCAAAGATAGGATATTTAAAATTAAAAAAATAACATTTATATAACAACATACATGGTAAAAAGTATACTCTATAAAACCATAAATATTTTTAAAGACAAGTTTTAAAAATCTAAGAAATAGAATATTTTTGTAGAAAATATTTATAGATATTTATAATCCTAATTCAAATATGAGTTATATTATTAAAATACCTTGAATAAAATTTAAAAGGCTTTGTTGCTTATTGAGACTTATGATTTTATATCTAAATTTGTTGGGATTGACAAATACTACTCAGAAAGAAAGACTAATTATGTTATTAAATAGCTTATAATTAAAATAATAATATGAATTATTTATTATAATTTTTAGATAGTTAAAGATATTTTTGATTATATAATATAACATAGTTTTTTTATTGGATGATAGGTGTACAATATTTAACAACTTACAGGAATTTAAAAAAAATAAGATTATTGACAATAATATGCCATTATTAATGGTCTTAGTAAATTTAGAAGTATATTTCCAATTGATATTATCAACTCAAGCTAATCTTTATTTAATAAAAATCAACAGATGTGGTAGATTTACATATCTAGATATATTAAGAGTAAATTTAAAATCTGCGTAAATAATTTACTTGGAAATTCTTCGAATAATTTTATGTTAATTAATTTTTTCATAATAAAGAATTGTTAATTGAACCCATAAAATGTTTTTTGAATCGAGCAAATGTAATTTAATTATAATTCAAGAGGATACTGTTATAAATAAAAAATTAAATTAAATGATTTTAATTTATTAATAATATATAGGTCTCAAAAATATTAAACATAATTTATATCAACAACAAATATTTCTGATTACTTTCATGATTTAAATTACATGTAAAAAATGGCAAGCCGACAATTCGCCCGAAAATTGCCCGAAATTTTGCTCGAAAAGGAAAAAAAAATTATAAAATATTTTTTAACTGTTAAATAAGAATAATTAAGTCGATCAGAGGAAAGGAACTTTTAATTGCTGAAGACTTTGTGTACAATTTTGATGCTAAAATCAAAAGCGGAAAATAATGGAGGTGTAAGCAGAGAGAGTGCACAGGAAGGATTTTAACTGATGAAGCAGCTTAAGTAATAATAAAGAAACAACCGCACAACCGTGAGATGGATATACAGGAGATTTACTATGTAGAACAAAAAAATAAACTTTCTGAAAAAGCTTGCAAAACAAAAGAGTCATTTGAAGATGAATTGGCAGATTTGTGTACAGAAGCGTCGGCTAAAGTAAGTTTTGTACTTGTAAAATATGAGAGTCTTCGAGACTGTTACCAAAGAAAGAGAAGGAGAAAATATGTGAAGCAAATAAATGAATACGACGATGTCCCTAAATCCCTCAAGAAGACAATAACCGGCAAAAAATTTTTCCATCTTGACAGTAGGTTTTACAACGAAACAAAATCTTAATTTTAACAACAGACGAAAACATCAAAATTTTAAACTCTTCTGATGTGTGGTTGGCAGATTCAACATTTTTCTCTGCACCAAAAGATTTCTATTGGCTTTTTACACTACATTGCGTGTTTTTCAAAACAACGATTCTAGTTTTGTATGTTTTAATGAAACATAAGAACGACTTTTCATACAATTTAAAATTTCAGTATCTAAGAGAACATATACAGAAGGAACCATTAAATTTTATAACTGATTTTGAAATATCACCTATCTAAGCATTTTCTAAATATTTCACAAGCACAATATTGAACGGATGTAAATTCCATTTTTACAGATAATTTGGCTTATGATACAAAAAAAAACAACCTGGCAATAGCATATAAGTCGGACCCATCAGTTAAGAAATATTTAAATTATTTATTAGTTTTACCATATTGTCCAATAATTGTAATTCAGGACATCTTTTCAGTAATAAATCAACAAATTGACCAAATACCAGACTTGGATAGAATAAAATTTATTTTTGATTATTTCGAAACTCAATACATAGGCCCAGCATGGGCTAGCGCAACCAAAATTATGAGATTTTGGTCTGTGTTCGACAGAGTATTGCTAAATGTTAGCACATCAACTAATAGTCTTGAGGCTTGGCATCGAAGCATGAATTCTAAGAGCATCATTGCAAACCAAAGTCGTTTTAAATGCCTTGAAGTCATCAGAAAAGAGGAAAACAAGACAAATTAAAGAATTTCAAATCTGAAAAGGGGTATCACCAAGATTCGTGACAAGAACACTTAACAGCATCTAAAGGAAATATTAAGAAATTTTGAGCAATACTCTATTGTTGAGTATTTGAATGTTTTGGTTAACAATCTGAAGTTTAAATTAGATGATTAAACATTTAGGTAGATTTTTGTTTTCTTTACATTTCGGGCGAATCGTCGGTCAGTGCTCAAAAATTTTAATCATAATTTATATCAACAACAAATATTTCTGATTACTTTGATGATTTCAATTATATGAAAAAAATATTAAATTTCTGTTCTATATATATAGGAATCTGCAATATATTTTAAATAATTTTATATATTACTATAGAAATATAAATAACTTAAAGAAATGATTGTATGAATTAGAAAATTATTTTGTAAAATTTATTCCGTTTAAAACATATATTTAAAATTTAGACTCTTTTAGATTAATAAAATTAATTAATAAATAGACATCAAGTATATTTTATATTTATTACATATCTTTCTTTAATTAAAATCTGTTTCATACGAAATATAATGAATTTTCTTCTTAAAACCATATAACTTTAAAATCGAACAAAAAAATTGCTGAGAATATTAATCAAGATAAAATATCTAATGTTAATAAATGATATTGATAAGTTACGGTTAAGAGAAATTGGTAGATGAGTAAAATTGTGCATTTTTGGCAAAATAATTGAATGAAAAATAAGAACAATAATAAAAATAAAAATTACTGTAATTTATTAATTAAAGTAACTCTCGACAACGTTAATTTTTTACAGTTCGATACATCAACAGAAATTGGAAGATATAACTGATTCTCTGTTCTGCTGAAGCCTTAATTTTTTTATAGAAAGTATTTTGATATCTCCCACAGTCCCTCTATATTTTGAGTATGAATTGAACAATCCAGGGGTCTACATAATGTAGAGAATGATTAAATTTTCGGTGTTAAAAATTAGAGTTAGAATCATTATTAGCTCTTCTATAAGCTCTCTAACAATTAGTTATTACAACTGTTCCAGAAAATATAAAACTTTTTAAAATACCCACAATAGTATTGCTGTTTTGATTGAGTACTGGAACTATAGAGCAATTTCGTGTATTGCGCTCGATTCCTCCGATGAATAATTTATTATTTAATAATCTACCTCTAATTTATTTTATTACAAAGAAAATTGATTCATCAATTTCTCCAATAAATTTAATTGCTTGGCCCAAAACTTCCCCAATGGGAGTTACTCCCAAAGAGAGCATATGGTTATAACTTCTCTTAATAAATCGTATTTTGTGACGATTTTTTTCTATCTACACCAATATCTTTCTAAATATTGCCATATTTATCTCCCTTAATGTATATATGTAAATCTAATAAAATTTTATTAAACTAAAAATTATTATTTTCAAGAAAAGACTTATATGTTAGTAGTATTATTTTAGTGCACGGTTTTGTACATATCCACTTCTTAAACGACTGCTTTCTTATTACTCTGAATGCTGAAATTCCTGTCTGGCATATTGGAAAAACTATAAAATTTTAAATTAAATCCAAAATATTCATGAAATCTCCCATTTCTTCTGAATCCCGAAAATTTGTGTGTAAATCCGTTTCTCGGAATTCAATTGTTCTTATTTTTTCTCCAGATAACACGTTATGTTATTATATTCAATTTTTTTACTCTTCACATGGCTAATCTTAATTCAAATATTTTTCCAATAATGCACCTTTTTCCCAAAAATATACAATTTTTTTTTGAAAAATGCACAAATTTACTCATATACCAAGAAAATTATATATTAAACGATTTCATTATCAAATTCTCACAGAATTAGTTGTTTGATAAAACAAGGTTCATTGAATATAGTAATCTATGAATTATGTGTAACCTTACAAAACCTTTGATATTTATGATTTATTAGTGTTCAATATACAAGAATTTTGGTCTTATAACAATCCTTATAAGAATCTAAGAGCATACTTGTTAATAGTTTCTCTTAAGAATCTACACATGATTTAAAGATATTTTGAAGCGCATTGTATCAGAATATTAAAGGCATCTTATTAAGAAATTGCTTATAAATTAAATATTTATAGAAACAAATTAACTAAATATGCTCTATCAATTTAATAAGATAAAATGATAATTTATCTCAAATATAAGTGCAAAAATTTGAGGTTTACCAAATACTGTTGCAATATAAAAAGTCTTTTTCTTAACATTTAAAATAGATATAATAAAGGCTAATAAATGCGTAAATGTATAATAAAGAGATACGTTTAGATTAAAAATTTTTTAATTAATTTCATTTAAAACAGAAACAGATTGGTATTTTTAAAAATTATTTTTTGTAAAGTTTTTGTCTAGAAAAATAATAAATATATACAAGTGATGATTTAAAAAAACTCCCTTTTAGGTTGAAAAACTTTGAACATAGTTCTGTTAACAACAATTTTAACTTTGTTAACCTAGATAATCCTGAGTTTTATATTCAAAATATAGAGAACAATTATGTTCGAAATTGAAGGCTTTTATTAAAGAAAATAATGTTATTTAAAAGGCAACCCATTTCAACTTTCTGCAAATTTTCAGATAAATTTGCAACTTTTGAAAATTATTTATTTGTTTTTATCTTAATAATAATTTTTCTTACCCATATGGCATTTCATTCTAAACCGACAAATTCTAAACAATCAATATACGTTATACAATATAAAGAAGAATTCATCACAGTCGCAAATGGATATCTATATTTGTTTCTTTGTAACAACAATGTAGATTACATGAGTAAATCAACGATTGAAAAACATAGGAAAAGTCAAAAACACCGGGAAGGGCTTTGGATGAATGAGAACAAGGATATTTCAAAACAATCATTTCTTATTGATACAAATACCAATTTTATAGATAAAGTAGTCGATGCATTTTTATCTTGCAATATTCAATTATACAACATGAGAAATTCAAAACTCAAAGCCTTTTTAACAGCAAAACAAACAAACCAAATCTAAATCCTCTTCAAGAAGATATTTTGAAAAATTATTCTCTAAGCAAAGTCTTGAAATGATAAAATATTTTCAGGAGAACAAAATATTTTTAGTTGTGAATGAGACTTACAAAAAAACAATTTTTTTTTGTAGATCCTTGCCGAAAAAATCGAAAATTAGTTTAAAATAATGCTAATTGATCGTATAAAGATAGAAAAGATAAACTGAGTTATTTTTATAAGAAAATTAGAAGAATCATTGGAAATAATAAATACTTGCCTAGATAATGTATGTTTTAAAATAACATATAGAGCATAATATTGTATACAGGCTGTGGATGAAATTAGAAAAAAAAAACAAGAATTTTGTACCGATATTGCTTCTCTCATTTAATACATAATTGTGCCATGAAGCTCAAGGCTTTTTCTAAAAATATTTATACTCATAGTGTAACTTTTAAAATGATGATACAAAAACAAATATATATTATCTCAATTTGTAGATATAGATAAACCATCCTCTTTTGTAATTACAAGGTGGTCTAGCTGGCTTAAAACTGTCATATACTATTCAGATAATCTCCCCGTTGTGATAAAAATATTCAATAGTTTAAAGCCAAAAGGTATATAATATCAGAGGGCAAATGATGCTTTGGATAATAAATCAAATCAAAAGGATATGATAACCATAAAAACATCAAATTAATTTTAAATTAACATTTTAGATATTTTTAAAAATTATAATTAAAAAATAAAGTTTGGATATGATTTTATTAACTGTAATTGATCCCCGAAGATCCTGTCGAAATATTAATATATACAAAAGACTTCATGGATAAAATAACCATCAATTCATTGTAATACTAGAGAATGATTTTATACATCTAAGTGATTATA
This sequence comes from Ceratonova shasta, assembly GCA_918559645.1. Taxonomy (NCBI): domain Eukaryota; kingdom Metazoa; phylum Cnidaria; class Myxozoa; order Bivalvulida; family Ceratomyxidae; genus Ceratonova; species Ceratonova shasta. The sequence goes on along the minus strand of CAKKLC010001600.1, from coordinate 85,076 downwards.
GTTATATGATTAACTGCTCACCTACGTCAAATTCAGCCCTAAGAAGTATTTCCCTGCTGAAGAAGTTATTAGATAATGATATAAACTTTAATGCCTAGAATAATAAAAAATATTTTTTGATTTTTTATAATTCATACCTTAATGCAAGTTAACCAGAGGAAAATGAAGATACGAGTTTTGATGATGTTTGTGAGATAAATAATTAAAAACAATCGTCGCCGTTTTAGACATTTACAACTTTTGAGTTTCACTAGTTATTAGTCTAAATCAACCTAGTGAATTTAATGTATAATTTAATAAAAAGAATAAATTCAAAAAGGACAAATTCATTTAATTATTTATTATCTTATAATAAAAGTTGCCCTATTTTCCCCTATATTATTTCAAAATATAGAATGAGATATAAATAATTGTATACAAAAAAATATTGTGATAATGTAACTTAGTAAATTTTATAACCGATATTATAAATTCTCTTATGAAGATTAATAATATGTTATTACTACTCAATATTTCATCATTTAGTAACAACTATATTTTCAAATTTTTGGATATCAAGCTAAGAAATAATATAAACATAAAATTTTATAAACCACCAAATTTATGTTCTTATATATGCAAATTTTTGCAAATAGTATGTATATAATGAGTTTAAATATATACTAATTTTTTTACTGCAAAATTTTCTTATATACACTCTTCAAAGCATGTTCTATAGTTTTGAAAAAATCTTTGATTCCAAAACTCATAAATAGTTTAAAAATTAAAATTTATCAAGTATTTAACTAATTTTTGTGGTAACTATAAAGCAAAATTTTAAAATTTATTATATAAATATATATATATATATTTATATATTATAATTTATAAAGTGATTTATTTAAAGTCACAATTTTAATTTTACTAAAAGTTAACAATTATAAAATTTGCTTGCAAGTTTTTTCTAGGTTTTATAATCGTCTAAATAATAAAAAAAAGTTTTTAATAACTTTGTGAGATAAATAAAATTCTCCATTGTTAGTAAATTATGTCAATCATTAATTTTTTTAAATGAATCTAGATATTTAAACCGTAAATACTGAAGAAATCTTATTGTAAATAGATGTACGATAATAATACAGTAATATATAATAACATCAAAGTCAATTTTTATTAATAAAAATATAAAACATAGCTATAATCTAATATTATTCCTGTAGCGTAATGGCTATGATAAGTTCCACGTATAACTTTCTCAAATATTTATTTCTGATTTTATATAATGTAAAAAGTTTTATATGTATATCAACAAATATTATTCCTAGTTTAAATCTTTAACATAGAATATATATGAATCTGATAATTATTATAGCATTTCAGTATTTTATTATTATTGTACATGTTGACTATCTATCATAGCAATTATTTACACCTTAAGTCTTCTTAATTTATGAATATAAAACTTAACTTGTTTATATGGTTCATACTTTTTATAGTTTGTTATTTTTAATTTTCAAGTATTGTTGTATTTTTTACCATTTATATTTTTATCAATCAAATACCTTGATAAAACCATATAATATATTTTTAAATTTATTGAGAAAGAAAAAAACAATATAAATCTATATTTTTTTTAATTATATTATTACATCAATTACTGTGATATAATTCATTCTAATTATTATACTTTCAAATATGATTTTTTTTCATTTAATGTTTATAATTATGTTACTAATTATGTTTATAAACGATTAGTTGTCAATTAAAATATTAAATATAATATTTCTAACTGTAATAGTTAATTATGAAAACTAATTATCAGTATTTTATGGATTATACTTTTTATTAATTATAACTTCTTTTAATAAATAGGGCAAAACTTAGTTTTTTTAAAGAATATATGCTCAATAAATTAAGTTTCCAATATATTAAATATTCTAAAATGAAATTTATTATTATTGCTAAGGAGCATTTTATTTCCAAGATATCAGATATATACTTGATAATATGGTAATAAAGTTAGGAATTTCATACATCAGCATTTCTGACTACATCTTGTGATTTAGACGAATTAAAAATTAAAATATGGTAGGTTAATTAATAAAAATCTAAAATAGCATATTTTTATTATTTAAGTATTAATAATTATTACCAAAGATTTATTAAACAGCTACTATATTTTTTATATTAATATAATTAAACTAGATGTTTTAAATCCTTAACTTGAGTAATAATTGTAAGAATCAGTAAAATAAATACATTAATTTTGTGTTATCATATGTTTAATTAAAAGCTCAACTGAGTTTTCCATCATATTAATCCTACTCACTTTAAATATTTGGTAATTTTTTTTTCATAAAAATTATTTTTAAATAATTCTTAATTATATATATAAACATTTTAAGAGTTTTAATAAGTAACTATATATATGAAAATATTGGAAAACTAAGAATTTTAAAAGAAATTGAAATTCATGATAATATATTTTATAATAGAGGTATTTAATCTAGATAGCAATTTAATATAATTATTGATCATATTTAACTTAATAATTTTAATTAAAATAGAATTCATTTTCAATCTTTAATAAAAAATATTGGCAGGTTTACATTAATAATATGCTAACGTATTTTCAATTATATAGTTTTTTAAACTAAAATTAATTAATAAATAACACACCTTTTTCGTAAAACTACTGATTTTCATTTATTTATTCATTCGATTTGAAGATTTTGTACTAAATTAAATTTATTGATTTTGATTTTATGTTTTATTATATATATGATCAAAAACTGAAAAAATAAATATATATTTAACCAATATTACAACTTTAAACTTATTAATTTTGTTACAAATTTTTATTAGTCTTATCAGACAATCTTCATTCTAATATAATTATGACATTTAAAAATTATTTTCATATATATAAGTACGTACATAGTTTGTTACAATGTAAATTATTAAAATTAGCAAAATTAGTCTTTTCTCCTTATATTTTGTTTATAAAACTATTAATGTATAGCAACTTTCAAACTTTGGAACGTAACAATTATACAATTACCAAACAATGACTATAAGTATTATATCAAGTTACACTTTTGTGTAAGTTTAGTATATTATATTATTTCCGATATTTTTGTTATTAAAAGATGTATATCTAATATTTTTATTAAGAAAATGTTTACATAGTTAGGATTAATGTATCTCTGTATAGAAACTAATATAGTAAAAATAAATGCGTCTAGAAATATTTTCTGTTTCAATAATTAGCATGGTTTTAACATTAATTGAATTTAATATGAGAATCACATATTTAAAAATATTAATAAAATATAATCACGTGCATTTATAAGTGATTGTTTTTTTCTTAAAATATCAACCAACCCAGTCTATATATATATATATATGTATACAAAAAAAGAATATACGTTTATTATTTAAACATCTATATATTACTTGAATTAAATGTGTCAAAATGAGATTGAAAGTTGATGATAATCTGAAAATAGTAATAAAATTTTCATGAGGTAGTAATTTTAAAACCTAATTTGAATTTTAATATTTGAACGCAAATATTTCTATTTTAAATCAGAGAAATGGTATAAATTAACTTGTTAATAAATTAAAGCGAATTAATGTAGATAGATATATTAATTCAAATATTTAATGGTTCATTGTGACGAAAATGAATCAAATATAACATATAAAGTTCCTTTAGTTAAAAATTGTGTTTTTAATAGAAAAAAGTTTAAAATCTAACCACTTTTAAATTTGGATCTGAAATTTTAAAAAACTATGTATTCTTGGGTGAGTAGGAAATCAAAAATATTACTTTTATTTAATCACGAAATTTATAGTATGATAAATATGTATTCAAAAAATTTTAAATCTTTCTATTGTAATAATTACTTTAAATGAAATAATTTATTTTCTTTCAATGAAAAATAATAGTTTTTTTAAATTTTTATTTGATAATAAGAATTTTTGGTTATTATATAGCAATGGGAGGGATTATAAATTAAAAATAATTAATTAAAAAAAAATAATCGGTAATAAAAATAAATAAATCTAGAAAATCTATAAACTAAAACTTAGTATCAGCAATGTTTAGTATCAATTTTTAACCATTATTGACCGCATAATATAAATTATAATTAATATTTATTTACGATACACTCGATAGTATCATTCCATTTAGTAATTCTTGAATTATAAACAATTAACTTATTACTTCTGAACCTTGCTAACCAATCTTCCACATTGGAAACATTTACGTTAGTGTGGTAAAATTGTCTCAGACTACTCCACAGTCTTTCAATAGTATTGGTATGTATTTAAGGGTTCTCTGGATCTACAAAATGTAATGTATCGTTTATTCTATAGTGAATAAATCCCAATCAAGCTACACTGTTATATTCTATCCATCCATCTGTTATAATAGTGGTTCCTGGTGCTACCCACCAAGAAATATTACTTTTTATTGTTGTTAGACTCCTACTTGCAACAGGAACTTAAAAAAATTTTTTGGTGAGTCTGCTTATGCCTCCAACCATGCAATATTTTTCGTTTACCATTCTTCTTCTGATACGCTGCTTTTTGGTAAATATATGAACTTCATCAATTTCTACAGGATCTCCTTCTTCTACAATCTGGAGATTTTCTTATTTTTGTGTTTTATGAATAACAGATTCTTTGAATTTTTCGAACCGAAACATCACTGTTTCTTGTGTTACATCACAGTCTTCAGCACTCGCTTCAATGGTCATGCGTGTAGCGAAAAACCAGATAAGTTTAAAGATCTTGCTTATACTAATGCGGCTGTCACTAAATACTTTCTGAGCGTACATGTCACTGGGCTTTCTACAATCTTTATTGCAACATCTAAATCGTTTTTTTACGCCATGCCTAGTTTTTCCGATTTTGACGCACAGTTTATCCCCACAACTAAAACAACGTAACCCAGTTATCCTTTTAAGACCCGATGATACGGCAAAGTCAAATGCATCTGAATGAGTTTTAGTTTACTCTCCAAGTCTAAAGGGATT
>CAKKLC010001600.1:52067-74523 GCA_918559645.1 Ceratonova shasta | reverse complement strand
ATATATATATATATATAAGAGAAGATTAAATAGTCAAATATAATGAAAATGGATACAATTTTTATAAAAAAAACTAGCTGTTACTTTAAATAATAGATTATTGTCAAAAGTATTTCCAATGTGTTTTTAAAAAAATATATTTTTTAATTGGAATATCATGAAAGAAAAAAATATTACAAATTAATTAAAAAATAATTTTCTTAGAAAGTAAAATTTAAGAGATTTATTCTAACTTTTTATTGCATCTGTTAATTAAATAACCCAAAGATGAGATATGTTTGTCTTAGTAAAAACAGCTTAAAACATGAAAATATTTATTAAATTGGGAAAAAGTTTCTTAAATATCATTAGATAAATTGATCTCTTATAATTAATGTGATTATATCAAAAATATTCGAAATTATACTTTAGTATTAATTTAAATGACTTTTATATAAAATTTAAATCAAAATTTAATTTTTCTTTGAATAAAATGATTCATCTATTTGATAATGTTACTATAAAAATTTTTCTTTTAGATAATTCTTTTAACCTTTTAATTCTTTCATCAAGCATTTGAATTATTGAAATACAATAACAAATTCATTATTCTAGATCCGGTGTCGGCTACCTATGGCACGTGATGGGGTACGAATGGCACTCTCCAAAGTAATCAAGGAAATCGCAAAAATATCAAGACGAAGTAATTTTTAAATAAGAAAAAATGAATAATTTTAATTATTTATATAACGTAGCTGGCCAATGTTATGAAAATATCCACGAAGGGGGAGTGAGAGTGAATTCCGAATAAAAAGGGTTAAACATGCACAGCGCCAACTAGTTATCAAAGCAAACTTTACGAATGTTTAAGCCAGAATGTTATTCGGCCTCTATTTCTCATTTTGCTACTGCGTACCATTTACCTGTAATACAAGTTAAACTTGCATTCCGTTTAATACTAGTCGTTACTTTCCGTTCTTACTTTTTTGAAAAGACTTGTATCTTATTGGTTTAATATTTGTTATTATTCATCCATATTTAATTAAATAGAGGGTAAGAAACAAAAATTAAATTTTCGCGGTTTTAAAAACTATTAGACAAATGAATATGGATTTATACAACAAAAGAATCGTGCTGTGTGTAAGATATTTTGCGAAAGTGTCGTATGCCACACGTGAAGTGTACAAAGATATTTCCAAACCAAACATTAATCCACATTTAAAAGCAACGATGAGAAATGTGAAACTATAAAGAAAACTGTTTCTGGGTTTAAGAAACAAGTAATTTTTTTTATGTAATAACTGAAACGAAGCCTAAAGCGAAAGAATGCAGCTTCGCAATTGCTATTTGCATAACTGCTAAAGGTTAAACCTTTTACAGATGGGACTATATAAATGAAATCTTTATAAAAAGTGCTGAAAAGTTGTTAACGATTTACCTAACAAACAAACCATATTATCCCGAATTCGAGAAATAGCGGCTTCTGCACGAACAAATGAAAGAAGAATAAATGAATTTTAGCACATAATGTAACAACAAAAAAGAATTCTGGAACACAAGAAGCTGTTGCATTTAGCGTCGCTGTTAATGAAAGTACCGATGTAAATGATTTTGCGCGGCTTGCAGTATTTGCACCGTATTGATATAAAGGTCAAGTTTATGAAGAATTGTGCTATTTGATTCCTCTGTGTGGGACATCTTAGGAAGAGCATATATTTACACTATTCGAAAAATAATTTTGACAGCAAGAACATTAGTATTAAAAAAATATTTTGTGTAACTACTGATTGCGCACAGGTAATGGTTGGCAAGAATAGAGGATTTGTCAAACTTCTTGAAAATCATATTGGATATAAAATATTGAACTTTAATTGAATAATACAACAAGAAACTTTAGTTGCTAAAATTTTGTTACATCCCTTAATTCCTGTAATAAACACTGTTGTTAAAATAATTAATTTCATAGTGTCTCGATCTTCATTGACACACAAGCAATTAAAATCTATTTTAGAAGAAATTGAAAGTGAATATGTTGACCTCCCTTTAAACAGCTATGTTCTTTAGCTTAGTCGAGGCAATGTCTTGAATAAGTTCGTGTCATGTCTAGAACATATTAAAGTTTTTTTTAATAAAAAGGAACAACATTTCCCTGAATTGAACGATAAAGAATGGTTATGCAAATTGATGTTTCTGACTGATATAACTAAACACTCAATTAACTAAACTTCAGATTGCAAAAAAAGCGCTAAAATGTGCTCGAACTTTTTGAATATTGGACAGGATTTGCTACAAAATTAAAAATATTTTTATGTGATATTAATACTAGTACCTACAAATACTTCCCAAATGTTAAAGCGCTTGAAAAGAAATTGACCATAGATAAGGATGAACTTAAAACCTTAGTGAAGCACTTAAAGATGAATTTTCCTGAAGACAAAAAGACTTTTATGTGCATGTGCCTATAATTTTCTTCCTCATAAAACAAGATTTAATAGATCTATTAATAATCCTTTTGATTTTTCAATTTTTGAGTGGATGAATGTTGATAATTTTGACATGGAACTTATCCAACTAATATCTTCAGAATTATGGAAAACATAATTGAAGGAATTACTAAGAAATCTGGAAGATGACTTTATGAAAAAATCGACTACTAAATTAAATTATCGGATGTCATTACCGGAAAGATTAAATTGTTTAAAGAAAATTGCATGTGCTCTCCTTTCCGCTTTTGGTTCCACATAGTTTCTGTGAACAAATATTTTCTCAAATTTAAACATATTTTGAATCCACAAATAAGTCGTTTAACAACTGAACATTCAGAATCTTGTGTGAAATTAAAACTCACAAATTATACTTAATAAATTGAAATAAAAAGCAAAAATGTGCAGGGACAAGGTAAGTATTAAAATTTTAAATTTATGTTAGAATTTTATATTATTTTTTTAATAAATATGTTTCTCTGAAAAAATTTGGTATAAAATTCTTCTTCTCTAGAACCCAATTATATAATTTAGAATTAAAGCGGCACCCTTAATCAAATTGGCAGTGTAGCTTGGCACATTACAGCTAAAAGGTTGCCGACCCCTGATCTAGATATTTGTATCAATAAATTATATGAATAAATTGTCTCATTAAAAAAAAGAATTATTTTGGTTAAACATTAAAAACGAAGTAAGAAAATAGCTTATATAATTTATAGTGATAAAATTAATTTGTATATCAATTGGACATTTTCTAATTTGAATAATTAACACAACCAATTTTTTCATGACTATATTTTTAATACCAATTATTTATGCTTTATATATTTAAATTATTCAATTAGTATAAAAAGAGGATTTTTTATCATAAATTTAGTAATACTATAAATTTTTGTATCTAATAGTTTTTTTTCTTAAAGTATAAGCTCTGAAATTGATATTAATATTTATTCTAATTCCTCCACTCATTTCTATAAATTCTTATAACTTTAATTTCTTGACTATTTGCAATGATAATTTTTTAAATTAATCATGTTTAAAATCATTAAAGTATTCTCTATTTCTAATAATATTATATGAGATATTGATAATATACCGTATATCAAAATAGCTTATCGTGATAAGTGATACTTTAACTTATAATTTTATTTTTTTATTTCATTACCTCTTAAACAAGGAAAAATTTCTAAATCTACTAAAAAACTGATAAATTGTATATTTAACATATTAATATTAAATTAAATATATTAATTAAAACTATCTATTCTTGGAAAACATAAAATAATAAATAATTTTTTTAGATAACAATTAAAAATGAAATTTAAAAATTTTGGTAAGCTTTATAATCTTATTAAAGTAACTATAAATTATTATAAAAAGTTCATATTTTTTTTGGTACCGCTTTGTTGAATGCTAGATCTCTTTTTATCTTTTTAAATGATATTTTAATCAATGTCAAAGATATTTAATATCTATTGTATGAGCTACAAAATTAATAAATTCTCAATCATACTTGACAAACTTATAATTTATATTGGTTATAATTAAATAAAGCAATATATTTTCTACCTTTAGATAGCTTTTCTATTATTGCTTATTGTTAATCTTACTATATAATACTTCTTTTTAAGTAAACAAATGAGACTATTTGAATTATTTAATTCTTTCCATTACTATCAATTTTTCATATTAACCATATTAAATGATCAAATGTTCTAAAAACTTTATTTTAGTGTAGTGAAAACAATTTTTATCCTTCAATATATTTTAAAATAAAAATTATTAAATCAACCAAAATTATGTTTTTTAAATCAAATTTACCAAATTTTAAAGAAAATATTTTTGTAAAAAGTTTAAAAGAATTTCATTTTGAGTTACTTTGTATAATTTGGAGTCTTCTTTTTAAAGGATGTTTGATAAAACCAAAAATTAAAAATTTTTGTAATTAACATTCATTTCTTTATTAAATCTTTTTTTTATGCATGTCACATATCTATTCATGTTATTGTTTTTATAAAAATTAGTTTTCAGAAAATTTTATAAATTTAATCAAGTAGTAATTCCTGAAAAATATTTATTTTAATTAAAGTTATTTCATAAAAAAAGTATGATCTAATTTATTTTTAAATCGTTCATATTCTTAAATATTACAAATTCTTTATAGGAAAATTTAATAACCTGAAATTAAATACATTATTTGATTATTAGATTTCGGCTATTCTTTTCTTTTTGCTTCAAAATTTAAAATAAAGAATATAAAATGTACAACAATTCTTTTCAAATTTATGTATTTTTATTTTATTAAAAGTACACTAATCATATTTAATGGGTTTTAAGAGAAAAATATATACTAAGACTTTAAAAATTAGTAATATACTAATGATTATAAATAGTATTAGTCTTAAAAATGAAGTGGTGTTTTTTATTTCTATTAAAATCTTTACTTTTTTATAATTAATTGTAAATAATGCACGAATTTATTTATTAAACAAACCTCAATACAATTAGTCATTTATAATTTATAAAATTATTCTTGAAAAAAAGAAAAATTTAATACATAAATTAAGAAATTAAGTTTAAATAAATTCAGACTATCCTTATGGGAAAGGCATTAACATGTCTGTAAACTTTGATATGACAAAGTATCATTTTAAATGTCACAAGAAAATATTTGAAGAATCAGTAATCAATGAACTTACACATTAACCATATAAACTTTGTTATATTCTATAGTTATTCTTTCATTTTAAGAATGTATGAAAAATATTTTTTTTATTAAAAGGATTTATCCTCATTATTCATCTAAAAAAATTGTATTTTATTTGAATTTAGTAATGGGGTTTGAAAAGTAAAATACAAGTTTGAAAGCTTTTGATCTAGTGTAAACCTAGATAATTTATTATTCTTTATAAATTAAAGATTCAGGTAAATAAAATATAATATCTTTATATCTAATACCCAGACTGATTATATGTTTAAACACAATATATTTGAATTTTATAAATAAAATTTTACCATTTAGTTCCATTAATCAAGCAAGCATATTTGTTGATAATTTTAACTTTCTTAAATATACTTTTTTAAATACAATATATTCTTTTGATTGAAAATAATTGTTAAAGAATTGTAGAATAGCCATTTTATTGACATACAATTCCAAAAATACTAGCAATAAATAAATTTATTTTTATAATATAAAAAAAGTTATATTTAAAACATTTTTGGAATATTATTATATAGTATCTGAGTAAAAATGAAAAAAAGAAATTAATTTTGTAATTGACATTATTCAAATTTTTTGAAATCTCTGAATTCATTTTTATTATTTTCAAAGTTATTTTTAACATTTTCATATTGTTTCTGTAACCTAGATGGAATTTTATCGTATATATCAGTAAAAGCTTCATGTAATGGTGGAAAATCATAATTTTCAGCTTCTTTTATTAAATTTAGAAGCTCACTTTTGAAATGTTCAATATCTGCATCATCATTTTCATTCCATTTTGATTTGTTAATTAAATATTTCCTAATATTTATTTTTTATTTATACTTGAGTCTAGGGATCCCATCGTATTCTTTACCATATCTCTCAATATCTTCTTGATTTCTATATAATGTAGAATCATCACTAGTAGTATGATGGCCATATCTATATTAAATATAAATAGTTTACCTGTAATTAATCATTTCCAGTAAAACTGGCTTTTGATTCTCTATAATATATTTTCTTGATTCTTTGACGGCTTCATAAACGGCAAATGCATCGTTTCCGTCAACTCTCAAACAAGCCATATTATAACCAATAGCTTTTGATATTATTCCATCGCTAGCATATTGTTGACTAGATGGTGTAGAAATGGCATATCCATTATTGCGACTATTTTATTAAAACAATCTACCATAAAAACAAAACTGGGCACTTAAGGACACTAGCAAAGTTCATTCCTGCATGAAAGTCTCCTTCACTTGAACCTCCATCACCAAAAAAAGTTACCGTAATATTTTTTTCATTTCTCAATTTAAAAGAATACGAATATCCCACAGCTAAAGTAATAAAAATAAAATACCATTAGGTATTTGAGTAGAGATGGGTGATGAAATACTAAAAAAGTTGTATTCGGGGGAAGAATAATGAGCTGGCATTTGTCTGCCTTTATTTTCGCTTTTTCTAGTACCAAACAGTTGATGAACAATTTGTTCTAAAGGGTATTTTCTATAAAAAAGAGCCCCTAAAACACTATTAAAACGTTATACCCAGTTCTCTATATTGAGTGAACAATACATCATTCATTTCTAATGCTGCAGCTGTAGATATTATTGCTATTTCCTCTCCTTTTGAAGTAAGATAAAAGCTGATCCTACCCTAAGAATTAGAGAAGATAAATACTTGACGTTGACAATCATTTAAAATATTATCCATTGTTCTTAATTTAATACTATAACTCAAGATTTTCTTATAAACATCCAAATTTACCTATTTTGTATAAAAAATATACTTCTAGGTTAATTAAATTCGATTTTTTGTCCAATAACTGAAATACAGGCTTCGGTGCAACTATTTGTGTATTTTCAAATTTTAATACTGAGTGAGTGTTATTGATTATATCAAAGTAGTTGTTGGTGAAGGTTCTTTTGAACTAAAATTTAAAAAAGATACAAATTTATTTAACATTTTTTTAATAAGAGTATTATTAATAGCAGGTATTTGAAATTTTTTTAATAAAATAGTCTATAATTTGGTTGAAATAATTCATTAAATTAGAATACACAAATTCAAAAAACTTATAATTATCTACTAGAAAAGTATATAAATAATTTTTATTTATTAATTAAAATAACTCAATAAATATATTTTACAATAAAATTAAATGTTTTAAAAAAAATATTTAATTAATATATTTTTTTTAACAGAATCAGATATTTTTATTAAAAAAATACACTTAAACTAAATTATACTTGTTATTTTAATAATACTAAATTTTTGTGTTGAATAAAATAAATTATTTTATTGATTTAGATAAAATATATTTTTTACGAAATATAATATATTTTAAAATTAGGTGAAAGATATTTATTAAATTTAATATAATATTTTTTTAAATAGAATTAGACATTTATTAAATAAATATAAACACATTTAATCAAAATTAAACTTGTTCTCTTTAGTAATACAAATTTTTTTAAAAATATATTTTATTTATTTTTATGAAATATAATTCCTTTTAAAATTAAATTTATTTATTAAATTAAATATTGTAAATAAAATTTAATATAGAGTTTTTCCATCAATATAATAATAATTGCAATCAATATTATACTTTTTACAATTAATATAATTTATATATAGCATGTCCAAAAGGTTTTCGACATTTTTTAAAAAAGTTTTCGACATTTTCCAAATATTTTTCGACATTTTCCAAAATGGTTTTCGACATTTTCCAAAAAGTATTCGACATTTTCCAAAAAGTTTTCGTCAATTTCCAAAAAGTTATCGACATTTTCCAAAAAAGTGTTCGACATTTTCCAATAAATTTTCGACATTACTTTTAAAAAAAAATTAAAAGTACTATATAAAGATCTATTGATACTTTATTACATATTTTAAATTTTTTTTGTTAAAATGAAAAAATATTTTTTCAATTTTATGTTCATATTTATATTTTTAATATTTTTATAGAAAATACTCCAATTTTTTCTTGATTTAATGTATAGGTATTATTATCAAAATAAATTTTCAAATTTAACATTCAAATAATAAATTTTTAATGACTATTTGTAACAAAGGACACCAATATAACACAATTTATATTTTGCTTAGAATATATCTAAAATATTGTAATTAGGTAAATTCAAAAAGATAAATTTCTTAAGAAATCAATATTTATGATTTAAATTTTATGAAAAAATATTTAGCGGTTTTCATTTGAAGATAAATTATACAATAAAATATTTAAAAATTATGTTTATCAGTTTGTATAAATTCCCTCCATTTTCATCTTTTTATTTTTTTTTATATATTATTATTTTTTTGAAATTCAGAATGTTATATGTTATCTAAAAAATTAATTTTTATCATAATTTGCTTTTTTGAAATTTAAATTTATAATATTAAATTTGATCGATTATTGAAATTTTTTATCTCGTAAATCCTAACGAATTCAAATATAATTTCAGAAGAAGTTTTAGAAATGAAATCAAGAACGTTGTATAAAAAATTCACTGAAGAAAGTAAAAATATCCTTTTTGATTTGGTCTTAAACAAAGGATATGATATTAAAACCGCTGCAGATCAATTAGAAATAAATTATAGTACTGCAAGAAATTTAATTAACAAAAGAAAAAAACATCTTTATAAAAGAACATGAAAATCTTGAAAGGGAAAATGTCAATGAAGAAATGTTAGCAGCATATAAAGCTCCAAAAAAAATTACAGAAACTGTTCTTCAAAAAGTCGAAATTTTAATAGAAGAAGATCCGTCATTAATCTTAAAGAAACTTAAAGAACAGCTTTATGAAATGTATGAAATTAATCTTCCTAAATCTTCTATTGATAACGCATTAACTTAGTTAAAAATCACTACAAAGACAAGTTCAAAAGTTTTGGAAAAAGTTAACAATCCCGAAACTTTAATTAAAAGAAAAGAATTCGCTGAAATATTTTAAAGAACTGCTCCAGAAGATTTAAACAAATACATCTATATCCATGAATCAGGATTCATCTTGCACCTAAGAAGATCAAGATCCAGATCAAGGGTAGGAACTAGAGCTCCTATAATTTATCCAACTGTGAAAGGGAGGAACATGACCTTAATTGTAGCTGCAAATAAAACAAAGATTATACATTCTGTCATCTTATCTGATTCTACTTGCAATGCTGAGCGTTTCAAAGAATTTATTAACTCACTTTTTCTCATAATAAATAATAATAATACTCTGCATGGATCCTGGATAATCATGAATAATGCGAGAATCCACAGCCCTACGATATTAACGGGAATCTTTAGTCAAATGCATGCATGTTAAAATTTCTTTCTACTTATTCATATATGCTTAATCCAGTAGAACAGATTTTTTCTAAAATTAAAAATTAATGTACGATCAAGGCTTTCAATTCAAAGCGTTAGTCAAGATCTTAAATTATTTATCTAAGAGGCTATTCAAACTGTTAATTCTGATGATCTTGGAAATTATTTTTTGAATATGCTTTGAAATATAGCACTAGCTCAAAATATGCATAGATTCAATTAAAGAATTAACAATTTTTTTTTATATTAAAACTTATTTTTTTGTAGTTTACAATACACATTTTTTGAGTCTTATTTTACATTTATCAAATGATTTAAAAAAAATGTCGAATACTTTTTGGAAAATCTCGAACACTTTTTGGAAAATGTCGAAAACGTTTTGGAAAATGACGAAAACTTTTTGGAAAATGTCGAATACTTTTTGGAAAATGTCGAAAACCTTTTTGGACAATGTCAAAAAATATTTGGAAAATGTCGAAAAATATTTGGAAAATGTCGAAAACTTTTTGGAAATGCTATATTTATAAATATTTTCAAAGTTTAATTATAAATTAAAAATTAAAGTATAAGTGACTAAGGAATATTAATTATTAAATAAGTTATTCTCCTAATTCAGTCTTTTTGGGAGATTCTTACATCTTTCGATAAAAAAACTATAATGTACCATCGCTATCTCGTTTTATTAGTCATTTTTCACTGATATCAGTTAAAACTGAGTAGGACCATCAACATGGAAAAAATTATTTTGGCGAACCGTTTTTTAATTGAAGTCAGGAAAGAAGAATAAAAAGAAATCAATTTATTTTCTATGAGTCGATTTCCACATGTTAATCTAAATATCTATAGGGTGAGTTCTTGAACCTTCTATTACTAAAATAGCATAAGAAATGCCATCGCACTGAAAAATATATTTAATTTCTTTTATAGACACCTTTAAGTCATATGATTTACTTCCTTTTATTAATTTTATTATATTTCATAGCTTATTTTTCAAATTTTTAATTATTTTTAATTCTAGCTGTATTAAAAAAGAGGTACGAAGACTTTTCTTACATACTGCTGTCTGATTGGACGTATTAGTACTAGAATCTCAACTTCATACAAAAAAAACTTTTTTTAACATCATTGTTGAATTCAAACTCAATATAACTAATCTGATATCTGGTAATGAGCTCTATTTTTGTAAATAGACCTTCTAGTATCAGGTACAAGAGTTACTCTTTTAAGGTATAAAGGAAAACATTTTAAGTCTTATCATATTTGCTAGTTGATACATCAATATTAATCATACTTTGAACAAATCTATCTCATTTCGTAGATTTTAGATGTATTAAAAGTTGACATAGGTAAGTAAGTTATTCTTCATTTATAAAATTAATTTGAGCACTTATCCAAATAAATTTTTATTATAAATACTAGATAATAATTGTAATAATGTTTCTTAATACAATTAACAGTCTTGTAAGTAAATTTGGAATACGGATGTAATTGCATACACTAAATAACCTATGTCATTTTAATTACACTTTATCTATAATCATTCGAAACTTGTTTGTATTCTCAGCATTGGAACGGTACTTAATAGGCAGCTTAAGATTTAATGTCCTAATTCTTTTTCACAATACATAAACTTAGTATTATTCACATATTCTAATTATTCTGGTGATTCACCTATAGTATAAAAAAATAATCTTTTTTATTGCTATATTGTCTTGATAAATAGCTAAATACGGTTAGTAAATTTTAATAAAACATATTAGTTTCAGCATTTATTAAATCTTCATTCTATAATTATTTATTGTAGTGATTACAAGGATTGTTAGACTAATCAGGAAATTGATTTATTGATCGAAAAATCTTATATTTTCAAAATATTATTATTAAATAAAATTATACTTAATATAAATAAAGATTTATAAAATTCTATTAAGCTCAGAAAACAAATATTCATTTGATTATTTGTAGATAATACTAAAAAAATATTTTAATAGTAAAACATCATAATCTTTTTAATCAACTTTTCCTAGTCAAAAAAATGTTTTATTAAATTCTTGTCAAATCAGGAGTTTTTCTAAGATTATTCAATAAAATATAAAATGATTATAATGATAATTTTACTAATTCTCGTACATTTCATCTATCAAAATTTTAAATATTTCCATTTCTCAAAAAAAAAATATTCTAATTTTTTTTTCGATTGTATTTTTCTATTTACTATATAAACCAATATGAAGGTGGCATATTAATTCTCATGTCTTTTTCTATCTTTTTTTCTTTATTAAATTAGATTTGAAGTTGAATTTATCATAAATAAGAATTTAAAAAAATCTATATTAAAAATTTGTGTTAATGCTACTTTTAATTAGATTTTTTGTTTGATCTTAAATTGAACCGCATGCCGCCGACTCTCCCACGGGCGAGTCAGCTTAAAACTCGTATTTATTTTTTATCCGCTAACTTGCCCAGGATATTTAAAAAAGATATACATGAATAATTATAAAAATTAATTGAAAAATAATTATTTAAAAAAAAATCAAGTATTTATTCAAAAAATTCATCACTGCACTGATCTAAGGCAATTAAATCATCAATATTATCAAAAAATTCAAATGAGTTAACAATAGATTTAGGGTAATTCTCTTTTTGAAAATTTTTTCTACTGTGTTCAAATTTACCTGTTAAAGCTCTTACGAGACAAAAATGGTTTTTTTCTTCTTCTTTGATTTTATGGATAAGACGGCTAATATAAGGAAAAGAAATTTGATTTTTATCATTCCACTGGCGATGCCAAACTTCAAATATATTAGTTGTTTTAAGAATATCGTTGTACTTCTTTCAAAGCAATTCCAAAACTACTTCAAAAAAATTTCATTTTTAATTTTAATATTTTCTTTATTAAATACTCCAACGTATGTTTTTCGAAATATTCAATAAAATCAGATATTTCTTCAACTGTTTTAACTTCTATTCAATTTAAAATCAAAAAATAAAATTCTTCAACTTTATTAGAAGGAACAAAAGCTAAATTGAGGAAATATCTAATAGTTTTTTTGAAATTTTAATTGTTTTTTATATAATATCGATTTTCCACTTTCATTTATACGCCTCCATATACTTTTTCCAAAATGAAAAATACAAGTATAGTGCTTTGATAAAAAGAAAACTCTTTTAAATGCATTTATCAATGCAATTTCGAAATCTGATATGCTAAAAATGAAATTTATATTAAATAATTCCCTTATTTTCTCAAAAGCTATAATATATGATGCTTCTGTTTAGATTTCATCAATATATAGAATAAATGGAAAAAGCTTCCAAAGATTTTACCTTTCAATGTAACAATCTGATAGAATCCTTTAGGTACAGTTTTAAAAGTACCATCAAAAATAACAATTTTAATCTTTTCTATAAATTTTTTTTAAATCACTTGAAAAAATAACAAATCTTTCCTGACGAGATATTCCGCTATCATATTAAAGGGAAAGATTTCATCGTGCATCTTTTCTGAGCTCTGGAGGGATGTCCTAAGTATTACAAATTAAAGAGTGATTATGTTTATTGCTTACCTTTGTGATTCTATCAGTAATTGATATTAATTTAGGAAGGAAAGGTAATTTCAGAAGGATTTAGCTTAGAAATTTCATTAATTACCATGCTTGATCCTCTTATAGAAAAATTTAAAGATTTAAATTTTAAAGAATTTTTTACTTCAAGAATCTTACATTTTTCTGAGTTTTCTGGATGATCATGAGATTCTTAACATAAAACTTCCTTGATAGAATTTAACGTTATAGAACCTCTACAACAACTATTCTGGCAACGATACCTTGTCAATCCTTCAGTTAAAAAATGTTTAAGATAAACATGATTTTTATAAATTATTAGATCATTTCCATGATGAGACTTAAAAAATTCAATTTTTTTGACCTGATTTAATAAAAAAATTATTAATTTTTAGGCGAGTCGGCGCACAAACAAAATTTTCGAGTTTTCAGCCAACTGGCTCATGAGCGAATTGGCGGACATCCCTTTAATTGAGGAAATAATAATAAAAACTATTGTAGAATATCTTATTTTTGTAGTAGGGTTACTAACACTGATATAATTAAATTATCATATTTTTCATTTATAATTATGGCGTAGGAAAAATAGTTTATAAGTTATTTTTAAAATCCTAAATAATTTTTGTCTCCTATATTTTCCTGTGTACATAAATTTCTAGCATTTAATTCTGATTCCGAAATGAAATATCTTAAGCTCTATAATATAAATCTATTGCTTATGATCAAATATAAAAAGTTTATCTTTCAGTTTTATAAGCTATAAACTCATTTCTTTTATAGGACATTTTAAATTGGAGATTTCATTAAAAACTTTTATTCCTCTCCTTAAAATAATATTTTGCGTCATATTATTATTGATTGTAAATTTTTTTAATAAAATTACTCATAATACCTGAAGAAGAGTATGAATTCTTTTGCAAATAACTTATGATTGTTTGATCAAACCCAACTAAAATTTTTCTTTTCTTTTAACCTATGTTTATTTTTTTATATTAATTTTTTTCAAATTAAAAAATTTGAAAATTTTGTGTGTAAAGTTTAAAAATTAAATTAAATTATTTCAACCATTATGATATTATTTAAAAATTAAATGCTATGTAAGCAAAATTTTACGTTAAATAAAATAAATGTATTTTAAACCATTTCTAGTTTGTTTCAAGTAAATTTTATTCAACCGTTGATAATTTAAGTAAAAATCATGTTATTTTTCCAAGAATTGATTCTATTTTGAGAAAACTTTAAGAGTTAGAATTCTTTTTATATAGATTTTTAATAGTTATGAACTTATAAATTGCATTTTTATTTCAATTAAGAACAAGTCTACTCAAGCTATGTCACAAATAACATATTTATTTGATAAAAACGATATTTTCAATGGTAAAAAAATATTAATAGGATATCAAACACAAATTTTATATTTTCTAAATATAAAATTTCTATTACCCTAAAGTTCCGTGCATAACGCGCGCGTTATACGAAAAAAAAATCTACAATTTTAAAAAAATAAATGATGCGCGTTATAAGCGGATATTAATCAATAATCTTTACTTTCAGACTCAGAAACCAACGAATTGAGTAGATAAAAAAATTCTTTTGGTAGATTCGATCTTTTTTTTTCCTATTAGATTCCAAATGAATAGTTGTATCTGCACTTTGGATGTCAGTATAAATACCCGCAGCTTTAAATCCGTTTAAAATACATTCAACTGTGACCGAGTCTCGTGCTTTCACGATCCGTTCGCAAATAAGAGAATATGATGCGTGTTTCATCTTACCCCCTTTGTAAATCTATGGTAGCCTTTAATCATCAAAGATTCCCATTCGTTGCGTACCTTTGATTTAAAACTCTTTTTACTGATATATCCAGAGGCTAGAGTTTAGATGTAAGTCCAGCGGGAATGACAGATATGGTGGAATATCGACCAGCAGTTTTTTTAAAAGCTTCTGTAATATGCAATGTCGCTCTTTCATAAACCAAAAGCGATCTGGGCTGTAAAAATATTTCCGACCTTTTTCCCAAATAATAGTTAACTATTCCCGTAGCTATACTTGGTCCATCTAATCCGCTTCGTTGACCCTGATAACTATTCCAGACACAAATTTTTCTTTTTGAATAGTCTTTCGTTTAAAAATCACCATTAGAGGCAATTTTTTCCCGTCGCTTGGTATCGCCAATACAACAGTGAAGTTACATTTTTCAGCACTCCAAGTAACAATTTTCAAATCTTCTGTTCCTTGCTTTCGACAGTAAAATTGCTAGGCAAATCGAAGCTCATGGGTACCTCGTCCTTATTGACTGTTTGTGAGTGCTACACACCAGCAATAGCTTTTAAAACAAATTCTTTTAAATACTGCCATCTTTTCTTCCAACTTTACGGGAAGCTTTTGACCCACTGATGTTACCGCGTGGATAGAAAAGTTATTTCTAAGCATAAAGCGATTACACAAAATATTACTCGCTTGAAAATTGGAAATTTTCTAATTGTATTGCCATAGAATGTGCTTTGAGTTTTATTGAAGTTGTAAAAACTCGTCTACCCTGGCTCCTCAAATCCTTTATCCATATTTTCAACTCATCTTCAAGCTTTGGCCAATGCGCTTTTCCATCTCTTCTAGCTCTTTTGGGACACCTCATAGATTTTAGCACCATCTCTTGTTTTCTCCACTCTCTCACACTGCTTTCAAAGACGCCAAATCTTCTTGCCACCTTTCGATTGCTGCTTATCTTTGCACATTCAATTACATTAAGCTTCCTTTAAGCAGAGCATGAATTTCTTCGTTTTTTCTTGTCTATTACATCCATAAAGGGGTATATAAATAAAACAATACTGCGCGTTATATAATGAAAGAAAAGCTATCGGAAGATTGAAGAGGGTGCGCGTTTTACACGGAACTTTAGGGTAAATTATTTAGTGAAGCTTAAGAGATTTTCTAAAATAGTTTAAAGTCAAAAAGTCAATAAAGAGAAATATAATGCCTAATTTCTAGAAAATATTTGGATGACAGAAAAAAAATTTATCAATAAAGAAAAATTTTAATGTATAGTACTTGACTTTATGAGTACGGAATCGTTGTAAAATAAAAACTTTTAATCATTAGAGAACGACATTCCATTTTTAATTTATTTTAAAATACTTTCAATACTATATCGAACGGATTATTTGATATAGTCATACAAGATCTATCAATTAACTTATTTCAAAGAACTTTCAAAATAAGCAAACTATCGCTATCCACCCACATAAATATCTCTATTTAGTCAATGATAAGATTTATGATAGATTTATGCTTGCTTTTTTATCCCTGTTTTCTCAAGAAATATATTTAATTATACTATATATAAAACATTAGATGTGTCTTTACGCATTTTTTTTATTCAAACAATTTTCTCACTGCTTTTTTAAATATTTTTTAACAGTTCTTTGATTTTTTGAGTTATTTGAATCAAAATATAATTAAATTATCCTATACTAAAGTAGATTGATTTTTTTTATTAAAAAATATCCTCTACATGTTTGCATAGAATTTTTTTATCATTATCTAGAAAATAAACTTCTATTAATTCTCCCTCTAAATTATCTTAGCAACTCTATTTACCTCAATCTTTGCATAGATAAATAATCAAATCTTATTAATCGATGTTTCAGAAGCCATCTGTTTAAAAAAAATTTAAAGAATTTGAAAATAATCTCTAATAAATATTTTTAAATTCATTACCCATTAAGGGACTAATTATCATATAAATGGAAACAGGCCAAAAATGTAAATATTATCATATTTCAGTAACCATTTCAAATTAAATTAAACTTTAGTTTCTTAACTATAAAACTCTAATATATAATTATTTAAAAAGAATATAAATGTATAATAGTTTGGAAAAATTTAAATAAAAAAATTATTAATATGATAATAAATTATTTGTTTTATTTTTATCTTTTAATTGGTTAGTTTTAATTAATTTCTAAAACATAGTGGTTTTAAATTTGATAATTATGAATAAAAATGATCCAATGATTGTTATCATTTAGGAATATCTGATTTAAAATTTTCATTAAGTTGATTTAAAAAATTGCAAAATATTTAAGAAATTAATAATTACAGTATCTTCGGTAAATAAGGATTCCTATATATAATTAGATAAATATTTATGAAAATAATATTAAAATAATACGTTTTCAGTTTAAATCTGATATTTTTAATTAATTTGAAATAATTAATCTACAAGCGGGCAGAACAGAGAAAATTTTCTGTTAAAAAAATAAGTAAAAAAAATAGGTTAAACACAGATTTACACATTACCTTTATCAATGGGCAAAAACAATATACTAATTGTTTCAGAGACACAATAGTATCAAGATTACTAAATTATATGAGTAACGTGCATAATTTAAATTAGAATAAAATTCTGATATCAACAAATTTCATTTTCTCTATAAAAACATACATCGTTTTTACATATATTAAATGTATAAATTGTAAGTTTATTTAAATATAATTACATAAATTATTAATATTATGGCATTTTTATAATATTAGAAACTTAAAAATAAGCATGACAATATATATATTTAATACGTAAGAAAATTGTTACAAAATGTTATTAAAAAATTGGATCTTGAAATAAAAAATTTTGCCTAATATTTAAAAAATTATAAAAAATTCTTAATATTTAGTCAAATTCAAAACGGCAAAAAATAAATGTTACTTTTTATTTCACATCCATATACAATTTCAGTTAAAAAAATATCTGGGAAAAAAATCTTCATCAAGAATGATTATAGATGAGATTAATAAAACAATTTATAGAAAATAAATATTAATTACAAAGTAAATATAGATATTTATTATATTTAAAACAGAACAATATAAGATATTTTTGCAATTAAAAGTATTAATTCTATTTTACAGTGTTTTTTTTCAAGAAACCTGTACTGAGTATCAATACTTTATGTATATATGATCAATATTCTCTTTAAAAAAATATTAAAATGAAGCCTATGAATAATAAATATTATACATTCTGTTTAAAATTCTGATTGTTATTAATATAAATAAAATGTATCCTTTTAAATTTATTTTCAAGTATAAGTTTAATATAATTTTATCTTAAGTACTTTACAGATATCTAAATATAGTGTATGATCGTTTATAGTTATTATTATAATGTTTTTAAGTATCTTAGTTTCATTTTTTCTCATAAGTATTTTTTATAATTTAAAATATGCATAATTGTATATTTTAATAACATTTTCCAGATCCAATATTGGATCTGGGTTAAAAATTACACACAAATATGTAATTTCAACCCTCTAATAATTAATATGCCTGAAATTAATGAGCTTATTTTTACAAATTTGTGAACAATACAGCAGAATTAATCGAATACTTTAGAGCAAGAGGTATTTTAAATATATACTAATTGTCGTGGTTATTTTGATCTGTTGATATTGATAAAAAACAACAGTTTAGTTGATAATGAAGTTTTTATATGTTACAAAAAAATGCATGATCTTACAAAACATAATAAGCATTATAATTAGTAGTTTTTTTGAAGATTTAACAATTCTTCTTTACCAAGATATCATTGTAATTTGCAAATGGGTTTATAATACACCACAAATTACTGTAATTAAAAGTCTTTAATTAAGCAAGCTGAAAATGCAGAAAATATACAAAAAATTAAGACTTGTTGCCATTGAATATTTATCTGCAAATCCAGTAAGATTAGGTTGAAGAAATAAGCTGTGTCAAGTGGACGAAAGCATGTATTTATACAAGCAAAAATATCATGTTGTCAGAGTATCAAATTCTGATTAAAAGGTTCTTCGGAATTTCTGATACGAGCTGCAAACCTGCAAAATATTTTTTAAAGCTAGTTTCTGATCGATCATGTGAATCATTAATTCCAATTATATTTGAGGTTTGCAGATTTGATACTATTGTTTGGAGTGATGAATGGAGAAGTTTTAGGCGTCTGTTTAATTTGAAAATTAAATTACAAACTGTTAACCATTCAGTTAATTTTGTCAATCCAGTGAATGGTGTCCATATACAAAATGTAGAATCAATCTGGAATAAACTAAAATGAAGAATGAAAAATACGATGGGAACGGCTGATGGCATATTAGAAGAATATTTACAAGAATGGATGTTTGAAGATAACATTTTAATGGACAATATAGATACTTTATAATATTTATTATAATTTATTTAAGTCTTTGCGTAATTCATTTTTTATATTATTTTTTTTAATTTAATTTTATTTATATTAAAAAAACTATTTGTAATTTTACACCCAATATTGGACTATGTGTAATTAAAAATCCAGATCTAATATTTCTTTTCAGATTTTATTAAAAATTAAAAATTTATATATTTTGTATATAAAAATAGAACATATTTATTATTTCAATGCATGGAAAATACAAATCTGTTTTTATTAAAAATTTATAATTTAAATATTTTTTATATAAAAATAGAACATATTTATTATTTCAATGCATAGAAAATACAAATCAGTTTTTATTATAAATTTATAATTTAAATATTTTGTATATAAAACAGAACATTTATTATTTCAATGCATAGAAAATACAAATCAGTTTTTATTAAATAATTAATAATTGATGACAGATTTTTTAAATTTCTATTGCAAATTAATAACATTTATCATGAATAATAGTAAAAATTCTTTATTTCAAGATATATGGTAATTCCATATATGTAAATTCTAAACTAATTGGCTATATAAATAAATTAGCTAAATATAAGATGATCCTATTGCATTTACCTATCTATTTAGTTAATACAATATCCATAAAATTATTTATCAATTTGAAAGATTGGATCGTAATAATTTAAGATATTAGATCAGTCAAATTTTAAAATATTAAATTAATTGAGTGGTTTCCATTTGTAAATTAATATAAAATTAGTTTATATTAATTATACCAAAGCAAAGTAAATTTATCAGTACTGAATTTCTCACTAGTTTGATCTAAATTCAAATGTTTAAAAATTTTATTATATATTTAATTTTAAAAATACCTGTTTTCCAAAATCATAGTTATATTCAAGTATATATAATCTTTTTTTTTACATAAATTTCCTAAATATATTTTTGATATTGTTTTAATCCAATATAATAATAATGTTGAATCTAAAGACTTCCAGGTTTTTACCACCTGAAAACCAAGATCCTGTAATTTTAAATCTAGTCTCGTATTAAATGTCTTTTAGATAAAAATACATTAGAAAAATTTAACATAAGGTTTTTGTTAAATTATTTACTTTCTTATAATTCTCAGGATTTTAATATCAAAATTGTAAATTTAACTTTTTTATAAATTCTGTTCATCATACTATAAAGAGAATATAATTCTTTTAATACATCAGATATCACTAGTTTCAGAATAAAATATTTCGATTTGAAACTAAAGGATTTATTGTATTTTGAATCATTAAAAGGTGTATAATTGGTTATTAAGATTAAATATTTCATATAAAAAAGACTAATTCTAATTATAAATACTTAAAAAAAACTTTTTAGTGATAAAAGATAACAAATTTAAATAAAATATATATATAATAATATAGGTGAATATAAAAATAGATTTTTAAAAAAATTTGGAATATTATATTTAAACTAAATAAACCTATAAAATTTCATTAAAATTTTTTTGACTTGAAGATAAATTCAGCTCTTTTTATTAAAAAAATTTTATTATATTATTATATGAAATATATTAATCAAGATTTTATTTTTAAATTTTATATCATGATACATATATTGTATTACTTTTTATAAAAAAAAATTGATTTATTTTTGGACTTAATTGGTTTTTCCCTTAGTAAACCTAATCAGTTTTATTCCGTCCGGTAAAAAATATTTAGACAAAAAAACAAAAAAATTAAATTTATTAATAAAAGAATAAGAACATTTCAACTTTTCTTATAATGATTGAATTTCCACATCCAGTCATCAAGAAAAGTTGAATTTTGTCCCTATAATGACATTTTTTATTTTAATTAAACTTTTTATTTTGTTAAAATAGCTTTCAATAGCTTGAATATGAACGGATGTTCGTGGTTCAACGAAATATAAAGAATAATCTACAGTAAGATTAACACATCCTTTTTCGTTTAGTAGATTATACGCTTTTAAATGATCTGAATTTATTATTGTTCTTTATAGACATTTATTTTAAATAATCGGTATCAAAGTTGAAGTGGATCTATCTTTTACTACTTGCACAAAAACCTTTGCAAGATAAAAATTTGTATCAACCAAGCAAAAAACCCAAATTTCATGCTCGGTAGCTCAACCTCTATAGTTTTTAGGCTTATGCCTAATCCTACTTTCATCAATATAAACAATAATTCCATGTCCATCTAGCAACAATCGATTTTTTTTATTGTATTTAGAGCATCTTTCTCTAAGATCATCATAAAAATCAATAAGAGCCTCATTATCTAAGACTATTCCCGCAATTATATCAACGTTTTTCAGATTCAAACACTATTTAAAAAGCAACTTCAATCTTATTCTAAAATCAAATTTATAATGTTCAAAAAAAAATTTTATTGAATACTTTTTAATTTTTTATAATTATTACAAGATTTATTCATACACCGAAAAGCAGTTTTGTCTTTGTTTGTTTATAAATTACTGATTTAATTAAAACATTGCAGCAATCACATGGCAAAAACGATGCAAGAATTCCCTTTTTTCTTAAGTATTCTATGCAAATTTTGATATTTCCAGATATAATTGGCTCCAATCTATCAATAAAAAATCGCGTGATTATAAGGATAAAATTATACCTATTCGGTTTATGTCCCGTGGTGGGAAATAAACCTATTAGATACAAATTTGATTTCAAAAGTAATTATATTAAATTTTTTTAAAATTTAATAAAAAAAATTTATTCAAAAATATTTTTTCATGTTTATTTATGTTAGATATAATTTTATATAAATAATAATTTATAGTTTTAATTAAAATTTAATAATAAAGATCTATTTATAAATATCCTTTCATGTTAATTATGGTGTATCAAATTTTTATATAAAAAAAATATTTAATATTTTAAATTTAATATTTATAATTATCTTTGCTTGAACATGTTTATTGAATAATATTTTCATATAAATTTAATGGTATTTAATTATTTTTATGTTTAATATTTTGAATTTATTTTAAAAAATATTTTGTATTGAAAAGTTAGGATCAGTGAAAATTAAATAGCAAAACTGTAATCAGTAAAAAAAATTAATAAAATTTAATTAAAAAAATTAGGTTTTTCAGTAAATCAAACTTGTTATTCCAAAGCCAACAAATTCAATCGAAAATAGGGAATAGTGAAAATTTAATACCATATGGTATTTAATTTTCACTTATTCTATT
>CAKKLC010001600.1:23769-52033 GCA_918559645.1 Ceratonova shasta | reverse complement strand
GGGGGGGGGGGGTATTAATTAAAAATAAATAAATAAAAATAATAAATAAATTTATAAGTAAATAATTAAAATTTAACCTAACCAGATTTTAAATAAATTAAAAAATAATTGAGAAATAATAATTAATATTTAAATGTGATAGACTGCTTTAATCCAATTTATTTAAATCATCTCAATCTGTATACATTAAATAAAGCCTGTAAACGTTGAGTGCTATTTCTTGAATTATATAACCTTTCAAACTTAAACTTTTTGAGATAAATGTCGATGGTTTTTAAATTTGCAGATAAAAGAATTTAACTTTTGAACGTTCTTTACAACCTTTCAATGGCATTAGTATGTATTTCCAGATTTTGGGAGTCTAAAAAGCCTTCAGTGTCATTATAAACAAAATTTTAATACACTAATGAACTTAGATCGACGTATCTTCTCCATCCATCTGTTATTACTATAGTGTCGATTTCTAAATTTTTAAACATAAATTCATTGATCACATTCCTATTTTATTAGCGTGTAACGAAGAATGCACACTCTTTTGTTTCATGGCACGAAGCGCCCATGACCCAAATTGACTGATTTTTAAGAATCCGTCCCTGCATATATTTGTGCGTGTAAATTTTGGATTCATCTACTTCTACAGTATATCCGCAGCCTCCTATTTTGTGATAATTTAAATTGCTGTAAGATTCGCATATCTTGCTCCTTAATTTCTTTAAGTATTATTTTGCAGTTTTCTTTGAAAATTAAATATTTTCAGTTAGTTCAAGGAGCGTTTTATCTTCTGAAAAACAGGCAAAAAGATGCAAAACTTTTGAGAAGGGCAAGTGTGTTCCATAAAAGACCGTTTCGGTAAAAAAACTTTTTTTAAACTTACATCCTTTAGAACAACACCTAAACCCCCCTTTGGTGTTATGTCTTATTTTTAAGTTTTCTAAAAAAGTTGATCCTCCGCAAAAATTACAAAAAGGAGGTGCTGGATTGATTATCTCAAGTTCCACTGCAAGATATTAACTTGATTATGGCGTAACTGTTTTTTCTATAACTTCAAACACCGTATACATTTCCTTAAATGGCATTTATTTTTTTTTAAATTAAATATTATTAATTTTAATTTGTCAATTATTTTAAAATTTATTTAAAATTGGGTTAGCTAAAATTTTAATTATTTATTAATTTATATATTTATTTATTTATTTTTAATTTTTAATTTTTAATTTGTCAATTATTTTATAATTTATTTAAAATCTGGTTAGCTTATATTTTAGTTATTTACTTATTAATTTATATATTTATTTATTTATTTTTAATTTATTATTTATAACCCTCCAAAAGTATACCTTTACCAAAAATTTTATATAAAAAAAAGTATTATTTAACATAAATATTTTTCTAAAAATTCATTTCCTTTTAAATATTTTTTCAAATTTTCTTTTTTAATATTTAAGCATATCTATAATAAATGTTCAATTACCACTTGTTGTTTAGTTTTTTTATTAATTTCCATTGATAATAATGTTTTTGATTCGAATATATTATAAATATGGAAACATTGTTCATATGACAATAATTCCATTTTCAATTCATCATTAAATTTTAGATAATAATCATAAAATTGATTCAACTCTATATATTTGTTTTTTGGTATATTCTCGTTGTATTTAACTAAGGCTATTAATACAATAAGTTGGTGTAGTGATAATTCATTATCATCGCGACAAGTGTTTAGTTCTCCTGATACTTCATTCAATACCTTCAAAACATTTTTTACATTAATATGTAATTTATCATTATTTTCCATCTCAATTGTTGAACTTAATTAATTAATATCTATTTAACATTAAAATTGATAGGGCTCTTCGTAAATCCATAGTAGTTTTGGATATTTTCAATGCACACAATTTTATAGCATTCATATCTACATATTCCAGATAATCCTATACAAATTATATAAAAATACTGAAAGTTTCCTGTGTACTATCCCCTCAATTTCATCGTGCGTATACGTGGCAAAGTTACAATGATCAACCTTTACTATACGTTTCAAATAAAATTACTTTTATAATTTTCATTTTCATATTTATTTGAAATTGTAAATGTAATAAACTTGTAGTTTTCGGAAATTTTTACTAAAGAATTGAGCAAAATTCTCTTTTTTTTAACATTTATAGAATCGATTTCATCAAATATAAAAATACTATATTTTACAATAATTTACCACTTTTTCTTGCCTGATGTTATCAACTCTTCCAAGTTTTTATAAAGTTGTTTAATACTCTTAATTTCCAACTTCATACAATTAAGGTAGACTGGGACAAACCTTATTTTCTATAAATTTTTGAAAATATTACATTCCTTGGAGAGTTTAAAAGACAATTTACAGTCAATGTTTTGCCAGTACCTGGTAAACCGTAAATATTAATGATCAAAGGCTCTAAATTTTTAGCAAATTCATTCAATTTTTCTTGCAAAAACTTAATTTCTTTCTCCCTATAAATCAATTCATTAATTTCATTTGGTTCATTTTTCAATGCTTCAAAAATTTCCTGTTTAATGTTTTTTCCTTTAGAAATACTCTTACTCCGTTTCATTATGCCAAATACAAATAATTCTAAATTTTGTAAAACCCACTTCAAAAAATTAAATTCTCACAAATGTGTTATATATCAATTCAATAATTAATTAAGCTCTTAACTATACCCGTGTAAGAAATTATAATAGATTTTATAAAATAGCGGGAATATCTATTACAGGGTTTTTTCTTCAAGTTCATAATTTTTTATTTCAATTTCGTAATTTTATTTTATTTTTCGTACCCACAATAAATGCGGGAAAAGAATATAGTGTCGAAGTTGAATCATCAGAAATTAATCAATGTAAAATGAGCCAAGAAGAAACACGAACAAAAAGCCGAACATACAAAAGAATCACTGAAGAAACCAGAGAGAAAATTATAAAGGCGCATTTAAATGGTACTCCTAGTATTGAAATAGCAAAATATAAATCTTTACCAGTGACAACAGTTTATACTATCATAAAAATTTTTAAGAATAAAGGTAGAGTAGCAAAAAAACAACAGGGTGGGAGAAGAAATTTAAAGAAAACAGAAATTACAAATTTGGACCTTATCGGTTTTTTCCTCCGGGGGGGAAAAAACTAAAAGCCCTTTAAATTTCTAAAAGAAACGGTTGATGAAAATTGTTCGATTTCATTACGATTAATATCGGAAAAGGTGTTTTATAAATTAAAAATTCGTTTAAGTATCACCACAATTTTTAATTCTTTAAAAAGTTTACATTATTCACTAAAAATTCTTAAATTAATACCAGAAAGACGAAATGATCCAACTAATATACAAAAGCGATTTGAATAAGCAAAAACATTTCTTGAATTGGAAGAAACTTATTCTCCGCAAAATATTTTGTTCTTAGATGAGGTTGGATTTAACTTATCAATGCGATCAAAATTTGGTAGGTCAAAAGTGGGCACTACACCTATAATTTCAGTACCTAATATTCGAACAAGAAATCTATCAAATTGCAGTACACTGACCCTTTGTGGATTATTCTATAAAAAAATAATTTATAACCTATTTAATTCAAATGAGTTTTCAACTTTTCTTACCAATTTGTTTGAAAAAATTAAACTTACTGGTTTGAATACTGTGTTTTGATTATGTATAATGTTGCCTTCCACATTGTATTGTCCATCAAAGAACAAATTGAAGCGCATGGACACTGTTTTGTTTATCTTCCACCATATACACCTTCACTTAACTTAATTGAAAACGCATTCGGAAAATGTAAAGAAATAGTTAGAAGGGATAATTGTGTGACCCAAAACGAATTGCTTGATACAATTTAATCTGGATGGTGTGAAATAAGTAATAATGACTGCGAGGGTTATTATCGAAACATGAAGTGCGACATTAGAAGATCGCTCGAAAGGTTACAACTTGAATAAATTTTATTTGATGTTTTATTAAAAGTTATGTTTTAAATTTAAAATTACGAACTAGAAATTAAAAATTACGAACTTGAAATTAAAATGATGAAATTGACATTAAAAATTACGAACTTAAAGTTAAAACCTTGTAATAAACGATTTAAAATAACATTGATTAAAATTTATATCATGTTATATTAAAAAAATAAATTTCATAGTTTGATTAAATCTAAATAATTATGCATTATGTTAAAGTATTCGTGTAATTTTTAGTGTTAAATGATATATTATAAAGAAATCATTATAGTTAAAAAAATAAATTTCCTATTAAACACAAAGTCATGATAATCGAATGTAAAGAATATTGTACGGAAGGTAAACTTGATGGGTTATTTATTAATTTCTATCTTCTTAATACACAATTATTGATGGGAAATTCGGTCATATAAACAATACTGTTTGGTATGTTTAACCTAATAAGTTAACCATAATGCTTTTTTCGGTGCATGTGGATTATACGACGTTTTTGAAACATTTTAAAAACCCTCTTTAAATGATCCTATATCTGTCAAAGAACTCAAAAGCCATCAAAAACTTTACTAAGATGAAAATTTGATGATCTTGGTTATCTATAAGATATTTATAGAACGAACATTTACTAGAGGTTACGATATAAATCTCTTTATAATAAACTGCAAAAAAATTAATAATACAATGTTATTTTGCATTTTTAATTATTGTATTAGAAGACCCTAGTTAAAAAAGCTGTATCTCCAGATTTTTTTGTTAGGTATGAGAATCAGCTTGTGAGTAAACGTAGTATCCTAAAAATAGCTTTTTTGAAGGTTTAAAGGTAAAAATGACAAACATTTTCTTAATAATGTATAAATACTTAAAGAGATTCTCTTGTCAAGGCATAGCATTAAAGTACCAATTTGACTGATTTACTGTGTTTGAGTATGCTTATCTTGTTAGAAAAGTCATTTGTAATTACATGGTAAGAAAAAGTAAAAAGCATGTAGCTGTCAATTCTGACGGTTCGAGTAAAATAATGGAAATAGATGAAAGTCTAATTTTTAAGGGAAAATACAACTGTGGGAGTATGTATGTTGTCTATTAGTATGTAGGAAGAATAGAAAGGGGTACAAGGAAGGCCTTCATTATACCCATTTAAAATAGAAATACATTAATAATAAGATAAATTATTTATGAGAATGTTTATCTTTGGTCTATTATTTTTACTGATCGATTGCGGGTTTATTATACTTCTTTAAGCGATAGCACAGAGTTGGGAAATAGAAGTGTTAATCACTCAATTAAATTTGTAGATCCAATTTTCTACATTCAGACCATTAAAGGATTATGAGGATACTTCAACCCTATATTGCAAGCTCGCAGTCGAATCTCATTGTTACAATATTAAGATTATTTAATTTTTATCGTAGTCAAAAACAGAGAAAAATATATGATTTAATATTCTACTTCTACTATTACAATTAATCTCATGCTTTTTATATTTTTACTCCTTTTTTTTCAAAAATATCGTATAATCCACATGCACCATTTTTCGAATAAAGACCTTAATCTATATACAAAAATTACAAAACCTTTTTACTTAAGATTTAAACCATTAAATGATTTTGTACAAAGAGATATATTCATTTTTTCCAAAAAATAAATTAAAGAGTTTTTAACTAAATATATAAATTAAATACACTATTTAAGATTTCTTTTTGAAAATTTCAGTTCAAATCAATGTTTTCTACACTAAATTTTTTTTACCTTGTAGTTTTAATTTTTTAGTTTTAAATTCTCTAATACCCTTAAAGATAATATGTTTCTGAACCATATTTATTAATCGAATTATGATTAGTACAAAAGGAAACTAAATAATTTTAAATTAAAAAATTTTGTTTTTTTACTCCATTTTTAAATATTATATATTGTATAAAATAAATAGTTATAATTTTTTAATGGTTAATTATTCATATATTTAAAGGTAGCTATACTTTCAAATCATATAATTATTTTAATGTATTTATTGGCAATCTTTAAAAATATGAATAAATTATGTTTTTTAAAATTTAAAATGAAAATCTTATCAGTTCATTTTGAAAAAAAGTACATCTATAATATTGAAATTATCAAAAAAGATGTAAAAGATATTATTAAAACTATAAATGCCTTAAAACAAATGTATTATAGTAAAATAAATCAATATTTATTTCTAAAACATATGAAAAATAATATTAACTTTCAAAAAAACTAACTCTAAAAATTCTTGAAATAACCAATAATTTTTAAGTCTATTTATTTATCAGTAGTACATTATTTAATTTTTCTTTATGCACATTTTGTTTAATTTAATTTTATAATTAATTTTTTTTTCAGATATTATATTAATCAGTATCAGAAATTCCTCATTACTTTAAAGTATCTATTTAAGATATTTGGATTAAATATATACAATTATAAAACATTCAAAATTTTAGTTTTTTGCATAACTTTAATAAAATTTTTATATTATTCAGATATAAACGAATTATATTTTTATTATACGAATAAATTTAAATGATATAAACAATTTTATAGCATTTCTGTAAAATAAATTTTAGGGTTTCTGAAATCAAAAAAAAATTAAAACTTTAATTTACCCTAAAATGATAAACTCTTAAGAAGTTACTACAAAACTTATATAAAAGCTGTAGCTACTATTTATAAAGATCATTATAGTGCAAATTTAATCTTAAATATTCTGATTTTGAATAATAATAAGGTTGAAATAATTCTTAAAAATATATGTTAACTATACCAGTTAATCAATTTATAATTTAAAGATATAAGTAATAAAATTATCTACAATCATAGTTTAATAATGAAAGATAAAGAGATATTTTTACAGACTTTCTTTACTTTATTTATTAAGAAAATAAAATAAACTTTTTAAAAAAGTTTAGTAAGGTTTAGTTTGAACTTTTTAAAATAAAAAAAATATATTATTTAATCAAAATATGATTAAATAAATGAAAAAATTTCAAAAAAATATTATTTATTTTGAGCAGTATTCTATTCTATGGTTCATAAAATCAATACACATTTCCTTCTCTTTTTATGCGGTTTTAGATTTATGCGGTGCAAGAAAAAAAAATTTTATTTGAATTTCGAAAATTAAATTTTTTTTTGGTGATTCACTTTTTCTGAAAACGAATAAGAATAACAACTATAACTCTACTATTAGGCTATCAATAAAAAAAACTTAAACTTTTTCCTTTTATTGACATGTTTTATCTTGATTTGTTCTTAAAAACAAATGAGACAAAAATTAAAATACTTCGTTAAAATTGCGTGTTTTTATGCTGCATTTTGTTTTTGTATGAAACTAATTAAAAAAGCCTGGATATTGGAAAACATTAGAAAATTGAATCTGTGTGAAAGAAGTTTACTTGTGAAAACCAGAAGATAAATTTACTAATGTGAATTGTAAGTTATTTTTAAATTTTTTAAGTGCTTAATTGTACATTAAGTTTTTTCTAAAAATTTTTAGTCCTCTTATAGAAAATGTGTGACATTAGTAAAAAAACAAAAGAGAAGTAAAATTTCACTAAAAAATAAAAATTATAATTCTCGATTGCTTGGCGAAAGGAAAAAGATTAACAGCAATAGGTAAACGTTATAATTTTGGCGAATCTACTATAAAAGCAATATAAAACAATCTAGTGGCAATAAGAAAATCAGTAAGATCTGGTATAAATGTGAGTTCTAAAATTTTATCATATTCAAGAGGCACTTAAATAGAAAAAATAGTAAAAGCTCTCGTAATTTGGATTGAAGATTTAATTCAAAAAAGAATTCCGTTAGATGGATATTTAATAAAGATGAAAGTCCTTTAATTTTACAAGTAGTTAAAAGAATTAAAGCCATCTAGATCTTAGCGTAAAAGTAATCCACAATTCTTTGCCAACATACGGTGTTTACTGGTTTTATAAAAAGACATTCTTTTCATACTCTAAAAATTAAAGGTGATGTGGATTCTGTAGATGAAGAAGTTGCTAACAAATATCCTAAAAAGTTAGCTAAAATTATTAAAGATAAAGGATATTGTGCCAATCAAGTCTTCAATGCTGATGAAACAGGATTTTTTTGGAAAAAAATGCCAACTCGTAATCTCATTGTAAAGTCAGAAAAAACTGGCAGTGGATTTAAAGTTGCTAAAGATTGAGTTATTTATTTTTGTGCAGTAATGCATCTGGCGAACGAATGTTAAAACCGCTGCTTGTAAATCGAGCTTTAAAACTACTTGCATTAAAAGAAAAAGACTTAAATACATTGCCCGTACATTGGATGGCAAATAAGAAGGCCTGGGTAACAACGGCTATTTTCACTCAATAATTCAATAAATGTTTCATACTCAAAATTGAAAATTATATGAAAGAGATGAGTCTCGAATTCAGGATCTTATTAATTCTTGAAAATGCACCAGGTCATCCAAACTTAGAACATCCAAATATTAAGGTAGTTTTTTCCCCTCCAAACACAACAAGTCCAATTCAACCATCAGATTTAGGGATTATTTCAACATTTAAAAAATTTGATGTAAAATTCACTTTTCAATTCATTTTCTAGATAGTGGACACCGATAAAATAACAGTTACTAAAGTTTAAAAACAATAAATTATTTTGAACTGTGTAAATCATGTTGCGTTAGCAATTGTCGAGATAAAATCACAAACTTTAAATGCATGTTGAAAGCTTCTTGGTCTGAATGTGTATCAAAGAGAAATGAATCAAATATAAAAGCATTAGTAACATCAGATAATATTTCAATATCTAAGGAAATAGGTGGGGAAGGTTTCATTGATTTTGGCGAGCATGATCTAGAAGAATTGTTTGTGGACGAAGTTCTAAAGAATGATGATATTTTTGAAAGTACGATAGATAATACTAAAGATTTCGAAACAGTAGATAGTAATTCGTAAGAAGATTCTACTATACTGGTAAAAAAATTACTTCGGGAAGGCCTTCAACTTTCGGGTAAATTGGAAAATTTTTTTATTCAAAATGATAATGATTTAAAACGTGCCTTAAAATTCCAACTTGATCTGATATTCAGCATGTCTGGCTAAAAAGAACTCTACAAAGAAATAGTCAAGCCATTACAGCGTTTGATTACTGACTACCTTATCAAATAAAAAAAATTACTTAAGTTTCTGAAGGAGCAATACCATGTAGATCTGATGACGTGATTTTATCTTCAAGTGATGAAAGTGATCTTTTCACCAATCCACAAACGGGTTTGCACATCATCAGACAGTGAATAATGATGAAAACATTCTTAATATGATTTTATATGAAGTTTTGTTTAAATTTTTAAAAAATTAAGTTTTTTTTATGTTATTAACATACATTTGTGCCATTTATTAAAATATGATGACAAAAAATTTAAATCTTAGTGTTTATAAATCTTTTTTTATCCGATTTCTGGTGCATTTAAAAAATTATTAAGTTTTGGTGCGATTTTTTATGAATGGAACGTATCCATTATTTTGCATACAAATGTATATCTTTTTTTGTGCGGTTTTTTATATGCGGATTTCCCTGGAATGCATCTACCTCATAAAAAAAGAACGAAATTTATAGTATTTTAAAATTATTTAAATTAACTAACAGAATTAAATTGATGATAAATAATAATTTTTTTTATTTGCTAAGAATCAAGAATTCTGAACCCGCAAAATTTTAAATTTCTCTCATACTGGTTTTGAATACTAAATCACAAATAATAATTAATAATAGTTTATTTATTATTTGTAAAATTTTTATTTTTTAAATTAAATTTTTATTGATTTTGTTAAGATTTCTTAAAGTTGAGAATTATTTTATAATATCTTTAGTAAGTCAATTTGTAGATAAAATTATACGGGAATTAATCATATTATGTTTCTTAAATTTAAAATCAGTCAAACATTTCAAATATATTTTTCCTTTATCCATATTTGTATTTTATTATTTAAAATATCAAGTAATTAAGAAAATAGTATAAATAATGATTTTTCATACATTATTATAAATTCTGGATAAATAAATATTTTTTCTGTTAATAGTTCTTACAAAAATTTGAAAGTAGCATCGTAAATTAACTTTTTTTCTTATTAATATATAACTCAAGAATTAGTAATAATTTTGCAATAAAATTATAAGATATGTTGTTGTTTTAAAAACTATTTAATTTTTCTTTCAATAATATGTATGTGTACCAATTTTATGAGATACTTGTAATTCTAAATAAAAATATCTCAAAATAATTAAATCTATATCAATTATGTATTTTCAATAGAAATTAATTTTTATTTCAATAATATGCTCTGGTATTATATATGAATATAAATAGGTTTGATTATTTT
Organism: Ceratonova shasta; assembly: GCA_918559645.1. Taxonomy (NCBI): domain Eukaryota; kingdom Metazoa; phylum Cnidaria; class Myxozoa; order Bivalvulida; family Ceratomyxidae; genus Ceratonova; species Ceratonova shasta. The sequence goes on along the minus strand of CAKKLC010001600.1, from coordinate 41,690 downwards.
TTCAAGATTTTCATTTTATGACGTATTGTGTTTTTCTATTTATAAAAACATTTAATCTGTTTATTACGATATATATATATATTAGAGTAAAAATATGAAATAATCAATGATACAAGGAAATTCTGGCACTTTAGGGATTTACAAAAGCATAAATTTTCTACAATAAAGTAATTTTTAGGATCAAATAATTTGGGCATAAATAATAATCTTGCTCCATACTTATAATTATTTCTGTTTACTTGCTCAATTCACTACTATAAACAGAAGCCTATCCATGTAAATTACTTTTTATATTTTTATTTTAGTAATATTGAAATGAATCATTCCATGATTGTATATTTTTGATGTCTTTGTTATAAAGATAATTATAAATTTATTTTTAATTTCAGAATTTTTGTCAATATAAATTCTTGTAATGATTTTAACCACATTTAAGATTAATTGGTGTATAACAAATATTCAATGTAATCTTTAGTCTTCTAAATTTATTTTTACTGATAATGTATATAATTTAATTATAGACCTTTTGAGTATTTTCGATCATTTTAATTATTTTTAAAATACGTTGTATCGATTATTAACTCATAATATACCAGTTTTAAAAATCCTTTCAATTCTGTTCTTTTTTAAATCCTGAACCTATTTATTGAATATTTTAGTAAGAAAGATAGATAGAACATCTAAAAAATTTATCCAATAAATAAATGTTCTTATTATTAATCTTATATCAAACTCTCTTGCATATTCTTCAAAAATACACAAAAAATTTAGTTACATTGAGTATTTATAATAATTTTATCTTATATTGACAAATTTTTATATAAAAACTAGAATTTCTACTAAAATTTATTATTTTTTTTTCTTTAGCTTATAAAAATATTAAAAAGGTATTTTTCAAGCATATTTCTTTTTATAATAACTAATCATATGTCATATGACTAAGTTTAGGAAAATTAAGTTATCTCTCGAATATATAGATGAATTATTAATGTTGTCACTTTAATTTCTATGTATCTGTTACTTTACAAATAAATTATTATTGAAATAAGAAAAAGTTAATTATCTCTGCAAATAAATCTAAGTATTTTATATAAGTTATTTTTAATTATATCCTTACATTATATGAACAAATAAGTTCATGTTTCATTTTTAACCAATTAATAAAAATTGAGAGTTTGAGATAATAATGTAAAGAAAAAGTAATACGTGATATCGGTATATGCTAATTTTTATATTTCATTTGAACATCTCATTCAACTCAAAATATGTAGTTAAATAGTAATATAATGATAAAGGTATCATTGAAAAAGAAAAATAAATATTTCAATTTTAAAATTTACTAAAAAACAGAATTAAGGTATGATTATTGATATATATAATATTTTTGTTTAAAAATTCTTCAATAAGTATTTGCTTCATTATATTATTTTTTATAACATCTAAAATTCAGATTCTTTATTTCTTCCAAATTTATAATTTTTAAATATATAGTGATTAAATGAGCTGTTTTAAAAATTATAAAAGGAATGATTTATAAAGTTATTGTTTCTTTGTTATTTTAAAATATATAGTGATTGAATGAGCTGTTTTAAAAATTATAAAAGAAATGATTTATAAAGTTATTGTTTCTTTGTAATTTAAAAATATATAGTGCTTGAATGAGCTGTTTTAAAAATTATAAAAGAAATGATTTATAAAGTTATTGTTTCTTTGTAATTTAAAAATATATAGTGATTGAATGAGCTGTTTTAAAAATTATAAAAGGAATGATTTATAAAGTTATTATTTCTTTGTTATTTTAAAATATATAGTAATTGAATGAGCTGTTTTAAAAATTATAAAAGGAATGATTTATAAAGTTATTGTTTCTTTGTTATTTTAAAATATATAGTCATTAAATAAGTTGTTTTTAAAATTATAAATAGAATAATTTATAAAGTTATTGTTTCTTTGTTATTTTAAAATATATAGTGATTGAATGAGTTGTTTTAAAAATTATAAAAGGAATGATTTATAAAGTTATTGTTTCTTTGTTATTTTAAAATATATAGTGATTGAATAAGCTGTTTTTAAAATTATAAATTGAATGATTTATAAAGTTATTGTTTCTTTGATATTTTAAAATATATAGTGATTGAATGACCTGTTTTAAAAATTATAAAAGGAATGATTTATAAAGTTATTGTTTCTTTGTTATTTCGAAATATATAGTGATTGAATAAGCTGTTTTTAAAATTATAAATAGAATGATTTATAAAGTTATTGTTTCTTTGTAATTTGAAAATATATAGTCTTCGGCTAAGAAATTTCGACTTTCTTGAACTAAAAAAAATTTAATTAATATAAATATACTAAAACAAATTCTACTTCATAAAGATATCTTAACATAAGAAATATGATTTTTATATTGTTAAGAAAGTTATTATTCTAAAAAAAAATTTTCCTGTACATTTAAAACTATACCGATAAAAAATCGAGTTTTTAAGCATTTTAATAAATAACTTTTTTTATAAAGATTTCAAGAATATAAATATGATATGGCAAAATTTAGCATTGTTAAAAACACACTATTTACTGACGTTATATACTTGAAATCTATTATTTCCTATTAACTTTGGATAAATTTTATAATCACTTCTTTAATTATATTTTGAAATATTCAAGTTTGTTAAAATAAACTTAAAAACAATATATCTTTTTAATATTTTATGTATTTTAGTTAAAAAATGTAATAAAAACTTAAAATAAATAAATAATTTTGTAAATAAAAAACTTTTTATTATTTTTGTAATTTTAAACTCTTTAATTCTTGAAAAAGTCATTTTCTTTTAAAAATCTCATAAAATAAAATTTGAAATTTTTACCATTTTGAAAGAAAGTTTCCTCAAAATACTTACATTTAGTAAAGCTTTAAATAAATTCATATTTATAATTTTCCTAATAAATATCATTTTAAGATTTAATTGAATTTATTTCAATCAGATATTTATAACCTAATTTTATATAGCATTATCTTTTTCAAGTTTATTAAAGCCAATACTGACTTTAACATCTTGAATTTTTGTGTTTAATTTTTTATTAATTATTATAAATATGAAAAATTAATGGGTATTTTATATATGAACAAATAATTATGAAAATACTTAATTTTCTTAATCTAGATAAGAGTATATTAATATTTAAATTAGGTTTTTATATTTCTCAATGGATTTAAAGTACTAAAATAACCTGGGTTTGAAACCCTGAAAAACCCCAGAGAGGAGGTTTTTTAGCTGTAGTTGTTGAAGTTATAGATGGAAATGCTTTGAATAATCTAATATTAAAACATGTGGACCCTCGTTTAATAGTTATTAATGAAAGATGTAATGGTTATAACAAGTTGAATAATAATCCAAACTACACCACTCATTGGGTTCATCAAAATATTAGTTTCATAAGTCCTGAAGGAAAAGGTACTAATACTATTAAAGTAACATGGAATAGCGTTACAGGATCAGTACCTGTGAGTTGTAGAGACAAAAGAAAATTACAAAAAACATTGCTTGAATTTTTATGGTATAGACAGAACAAAGTTAGACTTTGGAATTCGGTGATTTTATAAAAGAGCGCCAACTAAATAAAAAAAATTATAAAATAATTTTTTAGCATATCTATGTTTGAAAAATTTAAATTACATAGAGGCTCTTTATTGGTAACAGTATGAGACTTTTTTATACTAAGAAATGTAGCAAGGGGAATAGAAACAGATATAGATGCCAGAATAGAAGTTGATCAGTTTCACTTATATTTGGAAATAAAGATGTTTTAATTTGAGAAACAGGGCATATCTATAATAGTATTCCTGAAAAAATTAAAAAACCTAAATTAATGCTTCATATAAAAGAGGTGGCTACAAAATATTCAGCTAGCTCATTTAATATTTTTTCTAAAAGTTTAGATCATATTTTGACTAAAAATAAAGCCCGTTTGGTTCCAAGCAATTAATATATTAGAGATGCTGTTTCTAAGGAAAAAAATAAGCTAAAAATTAATTTTAGGCACTTTAAAAGAAATACCTGAAAATTCTAAATAAGAATTCTAATGTTGGTATTTTTTTGCAGTTTGACAGTGGATAAGAAGACCCAGAAAGCATTTTATTATTTTTACAATGTTTAAATTAAATTATATAAAAAATTAAAAAGTTTTTGAAATTGATGGTACTTTTAGATCATCACTATAAGGCTTTTATCAATTTCTTGTAATTCATAGTTTATTTCGGAAAAGTTTTCAATTGATTTATTTTGTTATGAAGGATAAAAGTGAAAAATAGTATAAAAAGTTTTTTTTAAGTAAACAAAATTGTTACAAATAACCCTAAATTAGTTATTCCAGATTTTGAAAGAGCTTTTATAAATGTGATTATAAACGGTGCTCATTACACTTGAGACAATAATTATGGAAGAGAATAGGTGGCTTGGGTATAATTAAAGAATAGAAATCAAACGAATTTAAAGAATTTATAAAAAAAATAACGTTTTTAGCTTTTATCTCAATAGAAGATGTGATGGTGACTTTTAATTTTATTAGAATTGAAATTGAATATCTAAAAATTGAAAATACAGAATTATTTTCAAATTATTTTGAACAAACTAATTTGAAAAAATTAAGTTTACTGATAATAATTTAGATAAAGATGGATTTCTAATTGAATTTTGTAATGTTTATGTAAGAGTTAAAAAGAATCTTTATATGACATATAATGGCGCTGAAAGGTGGAATAGAACACTTCATTTAAGAACCAGAGTTTTCGGATCAAACATGGCTTTTTTTAGTCATAATTCAAAAAGGAGAAGAACTTGATAAATTTAATATATTAAGGTTGAAAAAATATATATTTGATTTAAGTAATGATTTTGAAAAAGAAGACAAATTTTAAATTTTAATTAATTACTATTTTTTTTTGATAAATTTGAATTTTTAAATATTCGTTCAAATTTATAATATTTCAAATTTGAGATAATTGAAATAGAAAAAGAAGAAATTATTTATTATATTTTTTATAAGCTTCTCTATAATTTTTATAAATTTTAAATTTTAAAATTAGTTTATATAATATAAATTTTTTTTACCAGTTTGCAGGGATCCGTAAAGTCAAAAAGAACACAAAAAGGATTCTTCAAATTTATATGGCATAGGCAGAACAAAGTTAAACTTTGGTAATCGCTCATTGACACATTAAAAGCTTCAATAAATTATTTAGTGTTGTTTTTTTAAAAATAATAAAAATCTGTTTTTTCATGAATTCGAACCGGGGTATTTAACTGAATTTTAAACTTTTCTAAATATCTTTGTTTGACATCGTATTTATCGCTTTATTAAATTTCAAGAAAACTTAATTAATAAAAAAAATATTTATAAAAACAACAACATATGTATTAATGTACCTATATTTAAGAAATCCTGTAGTAATTATTAATTTATTATTTAAAAATTTGATTTTGATGACAGTCATTATACTTGATCGAATTTTTCATGTTTAATTACTTTACATGTTTAAAACCTCTTATTTTTAGAGTTTTACTTTTAAATCAATATTTTTATAGAATGTAAATATATAAATAATAAAAATACTCAAAAATTCAAAAATTCAAAAAAGATATTTTTACATTATACTATTAATAATGAATATTTTTATAGAATGTATATAAATAATAAAAATACTCAAAAATTAAAAAAAGAAATTTTTACATTATACTATTATAAATGAATATTTTTATAGAATGTATATAAATAATAAAAATACTCAAAAATTAAAAAAAGATATTTTTACAGTATACTATTATAAATGAATATTTTTATAGAATGTAAATAAATAATAAATACTCAAAAATTAATAAAAGATATTTTTACATTATACTATTATAAATGAATATTTTTATAGAATGTAAATAAATAATAAAAATACTCAAAAATTAAAAAAATATATTTTTACATTATACTATTATAAATGAGTATTTTTATTATGCTCCAATTTTTAATTTTTAAATAAAAATTTTTACAAATAATTAACTACATTTAAGAAAATAGTTATTAAAAACATCATTTTATCAAAAACAAACAACTTTTTTCTACTTAAAAATTGAAATTGATTTATGTAAAAATTTTATTTCAGCTTAATGATTATTCGTCTTTTTAAAGAGAGTGTATTATATCATCCAATATAAATTAATGAAACTAATTTAATTCAATAAATATAGAAAAGGTTAGAAAAAACTTAAATTTTCCATATTAAGAAAGCTTTACCTGAATAAAAAATATTCATCTTGCTTTCTTATTTATAGATATGAATAAAATAATTTATAAAACTCATATTTATCACAATAAATTTATTCATGTTCTTTTCTTCATTAGCTAATTTCTATAAATTCGATTTATTTAAGAATTAAATAATCTTGATAGATAATTATCTAATAAAAGATAAAAATATTATGTTCTTAATAATGAAAATTCTTCTTTTCTTAATTTATGGTATACTTATTACACTAGACCACTGAATATTAGAAATGGTTGGGATTTATTTATAAACATGATCTGTATATGCAAAAATTTCAAAAATCGGATATTTAAGAAAATAATTAATTTCGTAAAATCGATTATAGTTCTTATTCTTAATATTTTAAATCTTTTTATTCCAAGTTAAATTTTTGAGTCTTCTTATATCAAAAATTAGTAACCTAATTTCTAATGAATAGTGCACGTTTATGTATAACGCACACCTCCATTCCACAATTTTAGAAAAAGTAATTTATTTTTGTATTTTATGTTATATCTGAAATTATACAGTTGAATTCCATGCTTAAAAATGTATGAATAATTGAAATAAATAAATAGCAATTTTATTTAATTTAAATAGTCAAAACGCAATTTAATAACTTATTATAAATTTAAAATTCGATTGGTACCCTAATGAAAAATACAAGAAAATCTTACACCACGTCAAAAAAACTTCCTTATGATTAAACTGGCTCAAGATAGTTCTAATAGAGAAGCTGCAAGAATATATAACATAAATGAAGTAGTAATCAGAGAATGGCCTAAACAAAAAACAATTCTAGTTGTATCCGGTCAAATAAAACGTGCAAGGAGATGTAAAAAAGAAATTTGGCCAGCTTTTAAAGCAGAATTTAAAAAATTGGTTATAGCTGAAAGAAAGTTGGAGCGTGGTAATTCGTTTGCTAGAATTCGGTTGAAGGCGAAAATTTTGGCAAACGAAATCCGAATATTGGATTTTATAGATGGCTTATTCTGGTGTTACAATTAAATAAAAATGCATGGATTTAATGTGCAGGTAGTAACATGTATTATAGAAAGATTTTCACATGATTGGGAAGAAGAAACTCCTAGTTTTAAGGCATATTTAATACAATTAGCACTGGTAATATGGATAAACATATAGAAGATGTTGATAAAGTGCAAGTTTCATTTTAAATGGTAAACAACCATTCAGTTGATATAACTGGAACCAAAGATATTAGAATTTCTACAAACGGTAATAAAAAATGTAATTTTACGGTAGTTCTTTGTGTAACAAGTAATGAAGGAAAATTGCCACCCATGAAATTATTCAAAAGAAAAACTATACCTAAAAAAAAGTTTTATGTCATCTGATAATAAAGGAAAATCAAAAATGTTGGATCACCGGAGATTTAATAGAAGAGTGGTTTAGAGATGTTTAGGGCAAAAAAAGCGGTTCTTTTTTTGAAAAATCATGATTCTACATTAATAATGGATTCTGATCGGCCTCACATAACCTATGCAGGTAAAAAAAACTGCAAGAAAAATAAGACAACTTGCATTAATACCCGGAGGTTTGACAAAAAAGCTACAAAGCTTATATTTATCAGTAAATATAGTATTTAAATCGAAATTAAAAACACACTGGGAAAATTGAATGGTTGATGGACTTTATACATTTGTCAAGAGTGGGGCTATGAAAATACCAACTTACAGCACAGTTGCGGAATTGGTGTAAAAAAGTTGAGATGATCTTAGTATTGAATGGATACAGTAAAACGGGGATAATAGACTATGAAAACCTAAATTTTTTAGATTAAGTAACGGCTAAAAATTATTCGTTCTGTCACTAATTATACAATTAGATTAATTAGTGAAGATAATTTTGATCTCTTTGAATAAATAAATCGTTTTACCAATAAAGATGTTTTCTAATGTATTATATTTGAATGTAATTAAATTTAAATTTGATCTTTTTTGTTTGTATTATGCGCGCACTATACATTAGAAATTAGAGTAGTTGAATTCTCTCTTCTTGACGTCCAAATTAATATATTAAAAACTTAATACCTTTTAAGGCTTATTTGTAAGTTATTTTGATTGCTTAAGTGTATTTTGTCTATCATCCTTTTTAATAATATTGCTTTCAACTTTAGAAATATAATAATAATTTTTATATATTTAAAAATCTGAGTATTATTAAGGTATTTGTATTCTTAATTATTTTAATCATAATCGGACCACATATTGAGTTTATAATTGTTAATATTAATCTTATTTAATTGTAAACTATTATAATTTATTATAGTATGAACTTTTTTTATTCTTTTTGACTATTTATGGCAATTAAAATTATATTTGCCATCATCTGAACATGTTTCATGAATTACTGTTTTGTGTTACAAGAAGCTGATTACCATGAATCAGTAATAATCAGCAAAACTTAAAGATTATAAGACTTGATAAAATAATGCTCAGCATCGTTCTGATATTCATGAAATAATTTTCTAATAATGAAAAATTTGTAAATTCTTTGCAACACTTCAATTACACCTAGATGCATTGGTTAACTTAATGATGACATAATTTGTGGTAAATATTTATATTATGTAAGACATAATCTTTAAGATGAAACGCTGCATTATCTAAAACTAACAAGAAGTTTTTTAATATCTCAGTACCTTTGTAAAAAAAGACTTTATATTATTTAAGAAATATAATAAAATTTATACATTCTTTGAATAAATTTGTGTATAATACAAGTAGTTTTTTGTATTTCTAAAGAATCTGATATATTTAAACTTATCGATAACAAATAAAAGAATTTTATTAGTTCCGAAACTATTACTACATACTATTACGGTTAAATGTTGTTTGTTTACTTTACTTTGGTATTTTATTTTTATTATTTTTAACTAACATTCTTGTTGTAAAAGCTTTACAATTTATGACTCTTTTTTCAGTTTTGTATGCAAACTTTGATGTGTTTTTTTAAAACAATGTTATGAAGTTTTGGCTGTTTCTATATTAGCCAAAAGTTGATCTTCATGGTCTTTTAATTCATGTGATCTTTGTCTTTTTTTTAAATTATAAAAAAAAAGTTGTTCTTGCTTAGAACTGCAAATCTATATTTATCTATCTGGCAAAAAAGTGTTATTTGCACAGTAAAGTAACACTTATTGACACATTAACGTTTTTTTTTATTTGTAAAAACTGACATTTAACGCTTTTACTAAGCTTTGCATCATATTAAGATCTCATTATTCTTGATTCACAAACATGTTTGTTTATATCTTGAGTTGACAAGTAATATAAAATTGTATCTTGATTTTTTTGATATCTAATATGTAGATTTCCTTATGTTATATTTTTCAACAAATCATATATTGCTTTCTCTCTGATCAAGTAATTTTTAAATTCCAATTTAATCATAATATGGTGTTACATTACTCTTTATTTTCATGCCCATATCGTTATTATGTTGTGCATAAGACTAGCTACCTAAAGTATATTTAATATTAAATATTATTTTATTAATTATTATATAACTATTAACCAGTTTTAAAAATCATTTATATTTTTAAACTTTTCCTAATAACATATACCTCCTGAATAATTTGCGCTCTTTATTTTTATCTCCAAACTAAACTTTGTTTGCGTTTTATTAAAAAGACATTTTGGTTAACCAGGGCTCTAATGTACTTATATTCTAAATTGGAACCTCAATTAAATCAAATATTAGAGATTGTTTCTAAATCAACCTAGATATTTTATTGTAATTTTGTAGATGGTATATTAAATTTAACAATACTATAATGAAAGTAGATTAACCATAAAATTGATAATTATTACTTTTAAATAGTTTAATAAATTGTATTTAAGATAAAAATAATGATAAACGTTTTATAAGTAATATTAGTTATTTTTCAACTAATAACACTGTTTATATTGCTTTCAAACCAAACTTTAAAATAAAAATATTCATATTTTTACATTTTTCAGTGATACATTATTTTGATTCAAGTTACTTGTTGAGAAACTTATTAAGATAACAAAATTTTTATTAAAATTTTAATAAGTTTTACTTCTAACTACACTTTTATATCTTAAATTAATTCATTTATAATATTATAATTTTTTTTATTCAAAAAACATACATTAATAACTTATTAGATAGTGAACACTATCAGCAAAAAAATAAATTTTAAGAATACATTTTTAAACTTAATTTGATTTGAATGTGTTTAAAGTTTAATTAAGTATGATTTCTATGCTCAATGCATTGCTTTTATTATTTTAATTATTATAACATAGGTTTTAAATAATTCTTAATTACACCTCTTTAAATAATAACAAAGTTCCGATTGTAAATTTATAACCGTTAAAATAAAGATTTATTTAGTGTTTGAGTTTGCTATTATCAATGATCTAGTTCTAAGATGACTTATTGAGCAATATTTCCAGTACTTTATGCATCCAGGCAGTAACATGTTAAATAAGTCTTCATAGTTGTTTAGACAGGTATTTTGGTTCAACAAAATACATCCACTAAATGTAATAAAAAATATCAATTTTAAAAATCTAATGATCTTTTATTTTAACAACATTATTAGGATCCTTATATTGAACAATTTTATGATGAAATAAATCATGTATCCTTGAATAGTCAGATTACACATTCTATCATACAACTTTTTAAATAAAAGATGTTAGTTATAGTTTTAATATTAATCTTACAAAAGTTACATTTATTTAAAAAAGATATATTTATAAACCTTCATAAAAATTGAAACAAATATCCTTACATATTTTTGTCAGAGTTTCTATTTCTTAATGAGTTTAATTGCACAAAATAAGCAAATAATCGGGAACGAAACATCTTTTACAGAAAAGCTAGCATAATTATACTGGATAAAAACCAGTAGATGATTCTCTAGATGTTATATTTTCTAAATTCTAAAGAATTTTTAAAACTAATGATTTCACGTCTGATTCAAAGTAGAATTAAATTTTTAACCAACAAAATAATTTCAAACGCTTTAAAATTACATGAAATTTAAAACATTAGCCTTTTCTATATTGGTAACCAAAAAAATATTTAATAAGAAAATCAAACCTAATAATTTGATTGATAAATGATTATTTATACGAACAGAAAATTAAGATTCACTTGAGTCCTTATTATGAATCTTAAATAAAAATGAGAATGATATATAAGTTACATTTAAGATAAAATCATAGGATAAATATTGTTAATTACCTTGTCAACAAAATTTAATGGTATTACAAGTATGATAAAATACTTATAATCCCATTCTAACATTTTTTGATAAAGTAAAGTTGAAATAATAATTTTATCAGTATATTCTATTATTATTTAATTCAAATTTTAAATATTCCAGGTGGATATTACATATATGATTTAATTAGAGTTCAAAATTATAAATTTAAATATATTATAAATTTTATGGACTCTAATATTAAATTTACTTGGTCATTTGTATGCTTAAGCAAAACTACAAAAATTTAAATATTAACCTTGAATTACTTTTGATGCAAATGATATGTATCAATAAAAATAAATTCCATAAATATTCGCAAAAAGCAATAAATAGTAGCACTATCAATTAAGTTTAAAATAAGACAAATATTTGGAAAACCTACCATCCAAAAACTAAAGTGTGTTGGAGAGCTTCAATTCGGCATTTAAAAAAATTTTATTTTATTTAATTTATAAAAATACTTCATGTTTATGTGAATGGTTTTGGAAAAATCTTTATGATTTTTATAAACATACAAATAATAATACATCTGTAAGTTAAACTTGTTCAATGTTGATACTAATATTTTAGAGTCAATTACAACTCCTTAAATATTACATTTAACATCCAATAACATATATGAAATCAATTATATTAGACGTAATTATTTTCATTTAATAGCTAAATATAAAAGCAACATAGATGTAAAACTTACTAAAATTCTTTAAATTTATCCATTTGTGTAAGAAGCTTATATATACTTGGTACTTTTTTTGTTTCATTAATCACATGCTGTTTTAAAGAATATGTATTGTTAGAGATTCAAATCCTTTATCATAATTTATCACCAAACTGTTTTGAGTATTCTAATATTTAATGCTGTATTTAAACACATTTTTTATATACAAATTACATAAAAATTATGTCAAATAAATGTAAATAATGGTTTTTCTCCATACTTTTTTTACATAAGAAATATTAGCATAACATATATAACATGGGCAATTTTTTAAATAAAATTTAAAAGTTAAGTTAAAGATATATTGAGATATTAATGATGGTTAAAACGATATAAAATAGTAAATCATTAAAAAATATTCAATTAAACGTAATCTTTTGTGAAATAATATAAATAATTTATCTTTTACACTATTTTTATAAAAAAATCATAAATCATTATATATCATATGAGTTAGAACTATATAAAAATTAGGTTGCAATATAGTCAACTTGGGTTGCTGGAATTTCACGACGGAATCTGGTAATATTGTCGAAAAATGTGTAAAAAATTGGTTTTTAAAAAAGAGAATAGATAAAATATTTAATTTTCAAATACCCATATGTAAGTATTATCTAAAAAGTCAAAAATATGATAAATCGATACATGTTGTTCACTTTTGACAAATATTTTGATCTTCTCTTTCCTAGAATAATTATTTTGACATGCTTTAAAATTAATATACACTAAACTTGGATAGTCTGACGAGTGATCTGCGTATACTTTCTTAGTGCGTCGATAAATAGCCCAATTTTTTGATTTTTCGTGTCTACAAGATTATTAAATTCCCGATGCCAACCTTCAGAATAATTAATTATTATTGGAATTCCTAGTTTAATTCTTTCATATACACTCCAACAACTGACATTAAAAAGAGGGCGTGTCCTTTCATTTCCGAAGAAAGTTTTTATTATAATATTCGACAAATAGATCAAATGTTTCAGTTAGAGCTTCATTTACAATATACAATTTGATTTAAAAATGGTCTTCATCAATTCTAGAATATATTAATATAAGGTAGATTAAGAAAAATTTTTAAACATTTTCTAATACACCCATCGTTTATATAAGATAAAGCCAAGTCTGAGTTCTGTATTTTTCGCCAAATACATTGACCATAATGAAATAAACAACAATATCGTTAAATATTAGTATTAAGAAAAGTAATCAATTTAAAAGTGCTATTTAAAAATCTGTAATTGCAATTTCAGGATTTTTGAATTCGTTAGTTTTTAGATATTGGAAAGCTTCTTTATATTTTTCTTGTCTTTTCTTGCAAAAAGATAACAATAAGAGAATTAAATTTGCCGACAAGATATCCCTGAATTGTAAGAAGCTGTTAAAAATGTGAAGAATATGATTTAAAAGTACCGTCTATAATTATTATTTTTAAACTTCTTATATAACAGATAAAATCGTCAGAAAAGAAAATACCATATCTTCATGTTGTAAAAATCCCAGAGTCGAACTGTCAACATTTTGTTCCATTTAAACTAGATTGTAAGCTAAATGGAATATCATTACGTTCATTCGAAATATAATCATCTCACTTGTTTCTAATCTTTCTTGCGTAGTCCCCTAGATTATTAAAAGAAATCAATTCAACCAATTCTGAATTTCTAAAGGTAGATAATTTACTGGTGAAAATTAATGTAAAATTGTTATTAGTTTATTTATACCGCTATATAATATTATGACGAGAAATGATTGATAAATTCTTACCTTAAATTTAAATGTACATCCTCACTAGATAGTGGAAAGCTTTCATCTATTATGACTAGATAACCTTGACACACCTCTATATTTGCATGCCCATCTTGTGTCATAATTGTTTCTTCTTGAAACCAGATAAAAATATCCATTTAATATAACATATTGCACCCTCTGATTTTTTAAATATTCCATGAAGGGTAAAAACTTAAAATTTTTATTTTTAGCTTTGGGATTCTGTGGGGAAATTCCGGTCAAATTCCCGTGCGAAAACCAGAATTTTCCCACATAAAAAATTTCCGGTTAGCGATCATAAGATTTAGAATTATATAAAAAATCAATTATTAAATTATTATGGTAAACATTAGCTTCCAATATAGTAAACTTATAAGAGGGTCAGATATTTTCATTTATAGATGCCAGAATTATCGTTCATATTGACAAATAGAAAAATAACAAACCGTCTTTTTTTTCAGATAAATATTTTTAGGTTCAGTTTATGAAAAAATTGGTAAACATTTCTTGTGCGTATTATAAAAGTAATAAAGGAACACAATTCCAATAAAAAAAAATTTCTACTGAAAATTTTTTTAATTTATAACTTTTACTTTTCTACATGGTGAATGGGAAAACTAAGTAAATTAAGAACCAATGGTTAAACAATAAAAAGGTGATGATATTGTAATTATATTAAAAGATTTGAACCTTAAAATTAAGTTTAAAAAGTTTATTATAAAATGAGGGATTTAAATTTTTAATATATTGATGAATATATTTTTAGAAAAGTAATAGTTGGGGAATAAAATCTTGAGGAATTATAAACTTATTTATTAAAATTTAATTTTTAAAATTATATATAAAAATTTTATTAAATATCAAATTTTATTGAGTTTAGCGAATAACAATAGTCGGATATTAAACGCAAAAAGTAACCAGGTTCGATCATCTCTATCATTAAAAAAAATTGATAAATATTATTTATAAAATATGAGGTGAGGAGAATTACGGTAGTTTTTTGGAAAATAGTAACAAAAAATTCCTATTGAGTGTCATATTATTTGTTCAGCAAAGTAAACTGTATCTTTATGTATGGTTGTTTCTTTAGTTAACTAATTCAAGAAATAGTTTAGGAATGGGCCTGTCATAGAGTATCTTAGGAATAAATATTATGGATTGAAAGAATATTATTATAAAGTAAAATAATGACTACTCTTTAACGATAAACTTTAAAATTAACTCTTAAGGATTACAATATAACTTTGTATAGATAATAAGAGATTATTAAGAAAAATAAAATTATAATCCAAAGATAAATGTTTTAAATGATATTTTTATCTAAAACAGCGGTAGGCATACTACCACCCGTTGGCTGCAAGCGGCCCTTCAGAGTATATTATGCGGCCCGTATGCACGTACATGTTGCGATCCTATGTCAATAAAAAAAATTTTTGTTTAGATAGAGTTGTCCATTTTCGCTATATTTACTACTTTAAAATAGTTGCCAAAGTAGTTTGTGCCCTCTCATCACTGCTGGTAATTAATTGTTAACATTCCTATTCAAATCTACGTTTTTGCGCAAGCGGAAGTAGCTCTTGTTTACAATTTACATTTTGAAAGGTTTCGTAAAAATTATAATTTAAAAGTGAACAGACGTTATTTAACCATGAGTGCTGCCAAAAAAAGAAAGATTGAGGATAAATGTCGCATTTTTAATAATGAATGGACTGCTAAATACTGCTTAACGAGCGTTGGGAGCAAAGCAGTCTGCTTGCTGTGCCGTGAGTGCGTGAACGTCTTCAAGGAGTACAACTTAAGAAGACACTACCAAAAATAACATATAGATTTCAGGCGCAATTTCAAGAACGAAGAGAGACAAAAGAAATGCCAGGAGCTCATTAACAATTAAAAGAAGCAGCTAACTGTTTTCACCAAGCAGTCTTCAATAAAAGATGCTGCAACGGAAGCCAGTTTGGTGCTGTCCCACAAGATTGTGAAACGGAATAAGCCTTTTTCTGACGGTGACTTCATCAATGAATGCTTGTCAGATGCAGCAAGCTTTATGTGCCCAGAACAGAAAACAAAATTTGATAGCATTTTTTTATCAAGGAGAACTGTAGTCAGGCGTGTTGACAAGATAGGTGACAATTTGATGGCCTAACTTCGAGATGCAAGCAAAGACTTTTTGTGGTACTCTGTTGCGTTGGACGAAAGTACCAATGTACAGGACACAGCACAATTGTTGATATTTATACGGGGAATAAACACTCGTTTCAAGCTTACTGAAGAATTACTTTGTGTTGAGGCACGCAAAGACACAACCACAGGCCAAGATTTATTGAAGGCTGTTGAGAACTGTGTTAAAAGAACTGGGTTGGTATGGAACAAGATGGCAAGTGTAACAACCGATGGAGCGCATGCTTTGACTGAAAAAAACGTAGGTTTGGTGAAGTTTATGCATAAAAAAATGTAAGAAAAACATCCTGACTATACACTCTTACCTCTCCACTGTATCATCCATCAGAAAAGTCTGTGTAAAGCTGGTTTGAATATCATGCATGTTATTAACCTAGTTTTCAGTATGATAAACCTCATCAGAGCCAGAGCACTCTACCACAGGCAGTTCCAGGCACTGCTTGAAGATTTGGAAACTGAAAATTCTGATTTTATCTACCACAGTAGTGTCCGCTGGCTAAGCCTGGAAAAGATATTAAGGCGAGTGTGGGATATCAAGGAAGAAATAATTATGTTCATAGAGATGTAGGGAATTGATTGTGATTTTGTTACTAACATTGTTAATGGACAGTGGAAGTCAGACTTTATGTTTGCCATTGACATTATGGAAAAGTTGAATGAAGTTAATGTAAAACTTCAAGGGAATAGCTTGTTTGCACATGAAATGTATGTGCATGTTAAATCATTTCAGGCAAAACTCTCCCTGTTCTCCAGGCAAGCAGGCGAAAAAAGTTTTGTCATTTCTCTTTGCTGAAAGAGAAAACCATTTCTAGTGAAATGACTGACAAGTACAACGCTCAGTTGGATGCCTTGGTTGTGGAATTTGACAGGAGGTTCCAAGACTTCAAGCGCCTGGAACCACACTTTAATATCCTCAGTTCGCCAATTACTGCAAAAGCTGATTCAGCACCAGAGAATATACAGTTAGAGCTGCTTGACCTACAAGCGGTTATTATGACCTGCAGGAGAAGTTCAAATCAGTTCATCTGCTGGAGTTTTATGTATGTTTACCAGCAGTAGCTTTCCCACACCTGAAAAACTTTGCTGCCAAACTTTTGTCACTATTTTGATCCACATATATCTATGAGAAAGCTTTTTCTCGTATGAAAATAAACAAGTCTAAGAACAGATCGATGTTGACTGACTGCAATTTAAATGCAGTCATGCGAATCACAACCAGCAAGCTGGTTCCACAGTTCAAGAACATTATCAAAAATTGTGAACAGTTACATACTTCTCATAATTATAACTGTACTCTGTGATCAGCTTGTATGTACATATATGCACATGAAGTTCCTTATTCTTTACAATTATTATGACAAGTAACTATAAACTTTTATTGAAATAATTATGAATAGTAAAATCTTATTACCAAATTGCAAACTGTTTTAGTTCTTAATTAAAAATGTAATGTGCATTTGTAATGGTCACTAAATAGACTTAATAGAGTATGAATGTGAAATAAAATGACAATTACATTGTTATTATCTCTAATTCATATTTTCATACGTTGTGAACTGTAATTGAAGTAGGTAAAATATATACAGTAAACCCTCTGTACTTTTCGTTCTCTGTACTTTTCGTTTTCTATACTTTTCGGAAAAATTGCTGATTTTCTAGTTTTACTAATCTATTTCTCTATACTTTTCGTTTTCCATACTTTTCGG
>CAKKLC010001597.1:0-17286 GCA_918559645.1 Ceratonova shasta | reverse complement strand
ACGATTTCCGTAATCAGAATGATAAGATATTTGAACGTGCTTGATTTAATCTAAATAATAAACTAAAAAGTTACATTATTTTACCCTAAACTACTTTTATTTAATAAATGTATTTTTTTACCCTAACCCGTCAGGCAATTTTATGGGTTAGTAAAAGTGATAAAATCCATATATAAGCCGCAAGGTTCATAGCGTTGGAAAAAAGTCGCTTTGTATAGTCCGAAATTTACGGTAATTGAAATATGGAATTAATATTCACTTAAAATGCGACAGCTTTAAAATAAACTTTCATGTTTTTTGACATTATTAAATTTATGTATTTAATTTTCAAGATTATGTTTTAAAATAATTTTATAATGATATAAATTAACAATTTATTTATTTGAATGTAAGCTTGTATACGGTCAGAAATGATATTAACATTATTTTTTTTGGAAGTTAATTAGTATGATTATAATTAAATTATATTTAAATCTCATCTTAGAATTTCTAATAGAAACTAATTCTCTACAGTAATTGGGAATAAATAAAATATGTCAGGTTATTCATTTTTAATCTTTTTTGTATTAAATTATAGATTTTAATTATCTAAGGATTATAAAACAAGTTCGGAAAACTTATCGTATATCAAGTAACTAAAATATATAATATTAAGTTTTATGTATTCGTACAGTAGAAATCTAAATAAATTTAAAATTAGTATAAAATAAAGTTATTTAAAGGTAAAATATTTAACCCCATAAATATGTCCAGGATTTATAATAAGAGAATTCTATCACTACTCATATCTACCAATGAATTTTTGACTCAAACATTCATGATCTCTGGTTTGTAATCTAGTGTTATGCTTTGTGACACCTGTAACAATTACATGAACATGGTGAAATATACCTGCAATAAAGATTGACTTGTGTGTAGATGTATGGTAAAAACATGCAGTGGATAGAAGAAATATATTTTTTGTCAGAAATAGCTCCTTTTTTAATAATATAAGACTTCTAATTGCAACATGTCTTAATACCATCTGGAAGTGGACTATTGACTTCACTCAGATACAAATATTGGCTAAATTGGATATTAAAAAAATTCTTAAATCATTGAGAAAAAATTATTAAAACTATTTCGAAGAAAATCAAATGATGCTTAGTGGTACCGGCATTATTTTCCAAATTGATGAAAGCCCTTCCTAATAAAACAGCAAATAACATTGTGGAAGAGCAGCTGAAAATGAGTTATGGGTCTTTGAGATAGCTACTTGCAGTTATTCCCCATCGAAGGTATACTTTGAGTTAGTACCAGATCAATGTACACAAACACAAATGCCAATTATTTTACGCGTGTGCTGGTTAGGCTCTATTATATTCAGTGATCAACGGCCAACATATAACCAAATTAATGAATTAGGTTTTAAACACGAAACAGTAAACTATAGCATTTACTTTGTGGATCCTGAGACCCATGTCCATACCCAAAATATCGAATGGTATTGGTCGAGGTTCAAATGAAGAGTACATGAAGTGAAAGGAATAAAGAATGAATGTTTAAAATCTTAGTTAAATGAATGGATGTGGAAAGACAGTATTAATGGAAAATATTTGGAGTCTATAATTGAATATTTAAATTAAAATTACTTTTTTTATTTTTACATTCCGGGGGGACCGACTTGATCCAGATTTTTTTATTCAAGAGTACTTTGGTAATTGTTATGTTATTTATAGTCATCTAAAATTTGGTCCATGTTAATTCATTAAATGATTGATTAATTGAAACTAATATTAGGATTCATAAGTTTTAATTTTATTATATAATCTTTTTAAAGGATAAAATTTGTGTTGGTTGATGTTCCCTTTATAAATATCTGTACAAATGAAGATTATTATATGAAATTTCAAAGTTTGAATTAATATAGTCAAATAAAATTAACTTACATTATGTCTTTACAGTGTTGAAATAACTAATTTTATAATAAAAATTTTTAAAATTTTCCAATTTTTTGAAATTTTTGCACGGCACGATTGTAGTTCTTCAGATGAACGAATTATCTTACATTTTTGAGTTTTAATAACTAGTACTATATCAAAAAATTTGTATTCATAAGGTTAAAATAGTTCATGAAATCATTTATTCCTCAAACTAACTTGTATTTTTCTGGATCAATTTAAAGCACAGGAAAGTTTTAAATAATTATATTATTAAATTTTATGTATTGTTTTTTACACTAAAATTTTATCTTAAATGTATAAACATAATTAATATTTAGTAAGAGAAATAAGTTTTTATTAGTTTCGTTATATAATTAACAGTTCTTATAAATTGTATTCATATGTTGGTAATTATTTTTAAATTAAATAAAATATTGATTTACTAAACTAATCTAAAATTTTTAAAAGTTTTATATAAGACTATTAATAAAAGTTTTATTTTTTTATCTTTAAAATAAAAATAATATTTAGCATAGTGCATAAAAGATTTTAAAGATTTTGATATTTTTAATAATTGCGTATTTAGTTTTCAAATAATGTGAGAATTTTAACTTAAAGTTACAACAGATGATTGGATTAGAATATAATTAAAATAAGAAGGATTCCTTACATATTTAAAAAAATTTATATAGTCTAACCTCGCTTTTGGGACACTTTTTTTTTAGTGTCCTAAAAAGTGATTCATACATTAATTATTAAAAAAATCTGTTATTTTAGCTCTAAATCCTTATTTTTGTTTTTAATCATTTAAAAAGCCTATTCGGAATAAGAAATTTTTTTTAAAGTATTGGGCGTAAATTTCTTTACATAATTGTGCAGGGTCTCGAGTGTTTGAACTGCCTTTTTGATTTCACCTTATAACTCCTCAATCTCAAAGCTTATATCTGATGAACTAGATACACCTTCCAAAACCTCTTTTAAACTTTCATCTAGCACTTTATTTATTGATAAATCCGTAAAATTATCATCGGGTACGTTTTCATTTAATACACCAAATATTTCAAAAGCTTTTCCAAAACAATTAGTTATCGTATCTTCCGAAACCTTATTCCAAGTGATGGATGAGAAAATATAGGCATCTCCAATATTAATTTTATCTTAACAACCTATTTCAATGAATTTTAATTCATAAATAAAAAAAATTCTCTTTAATACATTGGAGTAATAATTTTTTAATGCTTTAATAATCCCCATATCTAATGGTTGTAATATAGATATTGTGTTTTTGGGTAAAAATAGAATTTCAATTCCGGGATATGATGTAATATTGTTACAATGTGCATTGTCTAATATTAAAAGAATTTTTCTTTTTTCATATAGCATCTTTTTATTCATATTGTATAAACAATTTTTAAAATTACTGTAGTCATTCATGCATTATTTCTATTTGTATACTCTACATTGATATTCTTTAAATTAAGATTTTTCATGCATCTTGGAGCCCTTGATTTTCCAATAATAGGCGGCTCAAGCTTTTCCCCTAGCATGCTACAACAAAATAACTAAGTTATGTAATCATTCTTTTATTCCATTACAGTCATCTTTTAAAACATAGCTTTTATGCGGTGGATTTATGTACTGAATTCCAGTTTCATCGCAATTAAAAATATTTTTTGGATCGTAAATTATTAATTTTTATTTAATTAGGTCCCCAAAATTATTTATCTAACTATGACCAGCTGATTTCACTTCACCAGAAATTAGCTTAAACTCGAGTTGATGTCTAGATCCAAAACGGGTTGCCCATCAATTTGAGGCTTTAAAAATTGAGATTTTCAATTTATGAGCAACGATTAATCCAATATTTTTTAATACGGTGCTATTTACACCAATAAAACTTGGACGCAATTTCAAAAAAACTTAAAAAACCATCTCATCTAATTCCCTGAACTTAGATGTAGTTGGCAAAACATCTTCTTTGCCCTCTTCAATTTCGTTAAGAATCTATTAGTGGCTGGTTTTTCAGGTTTACATGTAGAAGAAACTACTCTTGAAATTGTACTTTTGCTGGTTTTATATTTTTCGGCTAGTCTCCGAGTAGATAATTTATCAATATTAAATCCTTTCTCGATTTCATTTTTTTCTAAAAATATAAGTTTTCTTTTAATTGGGTTATTTTAAGTTTTACTTTAAAAGTGGTTTCAAATAAACAATACATTAAAATAATCAATGCAAATTATATTAGAGCCGTGGTATTGTTTTAACAAAAAAATTGTTATAAAAATAAAAGTCAAAAAGGGAATATTTTTTATTTGTTCCAAAAAGCGGTGTATTTAAACCTGATTAAAAGCTTAGTGCCTATATATTTATTTAATAAACCCCAGTGAGTCCCAAAAAGGGGGGTTAGACTGTGTATCAAATTATTTTTTTTAATAAATTAAAGAAGATTAATAATGACTTTAAAATAAGTAATTGAATAGAGTAATTTCATATCATATAGTTATAATCTTGGCTTGAAATTTTATAATTACACAATTTAAATTTATCTTCAACTGCTTAATAAAAATATAGTCTTTATTTTTCTTAATATTACTAAAATATAAAACAAATTATAGAAAGATATTTAAATTTTGTGACAAAAAATAAAACATATTTACCGAAAATGAAAAAAAAACATTTCAAATATAGTTATGTGTTAATCATATTATTAGTTAAAAATAAATTATGAGAAATAAGATGTTACGTATATTTTATCTGGTAAGATGCGGTTTTTTTTAGGTTTTTAAAACATTTATTAATTAATATTAGATGCTAAAAATGACTTAATCACAAAAAATACCCACTGACAGCTGATTTTCTGAGCTAGTTATGGAAGTAATAAATTAAATATTAAATTTTTAATAAAAGAAGTCTATCTAAATAATTTTTTGCAGGATGCAGACTTGATAAAAATACAGACTTTTCATATATATATATATATATGAGAGAACACCAAGAATATAAATGTCAAAGATAAATCAAAACATTATTGATAAATATGGGGTAATAATAAGACAGGTGAACTGATAAAGCTTATAAGAAGTGGAAAGATTTTTGAATCGTTTAGAGATACCTTCAAGTAAATATTTTAGATCTATGAAAGAAAAATATTTTAAGATATTACAAATAAAGTTGGTTAAGATCCTTGGCACGTGAGCATCTTAACAGACTTGGAATTTGATTTTATATGTGATTTCAAATATAAAAATAGTCCAATATTAAGTTTATGGGTATTAATAGTATAAATAAGATTATTTTAGTATATGAAACTCTATTTATTAAGAGATCTTACAGTAAGGTTGTTTAGAGATTGAAAAATTATTTTAATAAAGAGTAGAAATAGGATCTAGAAAATTCTTTATTGTTTTAGTTATAAATAGGAATACTATTAAAATGAACAAAACCATAAGAGAAAAAAGTCGTCCAAGAAAAATAATGATAACTTACCAATGGTGTTAATATTCACAAAAACTTGCTAAGATATTACTCATGACTCACAAATTAGCAATCATAATTTTAACTTGTTGATTCTAAGGATTTATATATATATACAAAATATAGAAGAATAATGGTAAATGTCAAAATACTATATAAGAAAGAGAAGAGGAATTTTAGTAGAAAAACAATCTGAGATGCTTATACAATTTTTATATAAAATAATATTCCCAAAAGAGAAAGATCCAACAAAATACTAATACTTCTACAATTCAATAATCTATATTAATCTTTAAATTTTTTTTAATTTTTTAAAAAACTTAAGGTAACCTTAATCTACTGTTTAATAAAATAATTGTATTAATTATTTATTAGGTGAATAGTATAAAAACGTAGTTATAATTTAAGAAAAAATTAATTTGTTGATAAAAAAAAGTAAAAATTTTAAAAAATTTACATTATTGTTTGCATAAAATTGCAATGGTTCTAAAAAAATAATGAATTAAAAGGTTATTATAAAATATATATTAACAATAGAAAACTTTTTCTACAACAAACTTTCATATAATTAAATAATTGAACTACATTCAGTTATAAAATATTAAATGCATAAAAAATTTAATAATAATATAAATAAATTCTAATTTATATGAAATTTGATTTTAGTAAACTTTTGCATTAAACATTATATTTAGATTATATATAATAAAACCTATTTTTTTGAAGATTTTTTCTTTTTATGATTGTTGTGTTTAAGGACGGAACTATAATTTTATTGGATGCTTTAATTTTTAAGTTTATCATTTTTTACTTATAAATGAATAATTGTGAGTCGCTACATAAATATTATTTTATATTCTGAAAACAAAATAATAAATTTAAAAAATGATGAGGTCTATTATTGTTGATTCCAAAATATGAATTATTTGTGAAAAATAATTCCTTATTTATAAATTCTAAAGAATGCATAAATTAAAAATTCCATTGAAAATACTTTTGTTAGATATTAGTAGGGCAACCAAGTTGCAAAAAGTTGCATTTTTTTGCAAATTTTTATTCCTGCCCAAAATGAGTAGTTTTTAATACGAATCCTATAAAACTACAAAATCACATTGCAAAATATCCTAAAGAATTCGTTCTTTGCTCAAATTGCTCATTATTTTGTTCAATGTGACGTGTAAAAGTTGATTTTTCAAGAAAATTTTGTGTTGAAAAAAAGAAGCACTAAGAAACATCAAGCAAGCTTAGCTTCAATAAAAAAAGAAGAAAATTTAAATCAAATATTCTTGTGGGTCTTAAAAAAAATTTCCTTTAATTTTGCTTGATTTATTCCTTTCGGCTGATATTCAGTTATATAAACTTCGAATTCAAAAATTGATTTTATTATTTGATTATATGGAATTTAAACTGCCCTCAGAATCAATTACAAGAAACTTTATTGAACCATTATATAATTTAAATTGGATTCTTTGTGTAAAATCTTTGCAGGGCAGATAATAGTGATTGGACTTGATGAATCAGAGATAAAAGGCAAAAAATATTTTAATATTCTTGTATCAAACCTTGATTAACCTAATAAATTTTTTGCAATCAATTGTGTGGAGTTGAATACTAATATTGTATCTTAAAAAGTTATTTCATTAATTGGGTTAACTTTAGAAAAAATTAAATATACATTCAAAAATATCGATATTCAAATTTCTGACTCATCTACATAAATACTAAAAGCTGTTAATAAAAAAGGGTTATATCTTCAAATCAGCCATATTAAATGTATAGCCTATCTTTTGCACAATTTTTTTATCAAAGATACGGATTTTTTTGAGAATGTGGATTATTTGATTGCCTGGATCAGAATTTTAACCATAAAAACAGAAGTTATAAAGTATTATTTAGCCACATTGGAGCTCCTCCGATGTTGTTGTTATTCGATGGTCCAGTTAAATTAAGGTAGCTCTTTATTATGCTGAATTCTTGCCGAATAATTAAGAAATAATAAAGTCTTGTTTTTCTCAAGGATTTATTGTAGAAAAGGCTAAGAAGGCAGTGAATAACGCATCACTAACAGCGGATCTTGTGATTCCTTAAATTTGTTATGGAAATATAATAACATTATTGAATAATCTTGAGAAAAATGATTTTAATGTCGAAATTCCATGACGCTGTCCTTAATTTAAATTTTAATTCAGATTCTGCCAATTTAAGATTATATATTTATCAAAGACTCCAGAACGGAGATTTAAAAAAATTGCATTAATGGAAGATCATACAATATCTCCTGCAATTTTTTTTAAAATTGCAAAACTGTCCATAAAATTCATAATGTATTGAAAGAAGCTTTTCAATGTTCAAGAAATTATTAGCATCGTAGTGCGCAAACTGGACCCTAGAGTATTTAAATAAAAACAATTATAACGCTTATGAATTATAGAATCAATTTGAAGGAAGAGCTTATTATGAGTCCTCGAGGAGGGGAAAAGA
The DNA here is from genome assembly GCA_918559645.1 of Ceratonova shasta. Classification (NCBI taxonomy): domain Eukaryota; kingdom Metazoa; phylum Cnidaria; class Myxozoa; order Bivalvulida; family Ceratomyxidae; genus Ceratonova; species Ceratonova shasta. Next base: position 9,409 of record CAKKLC010001597.1, on the reverse strand, counting down.
TTAACTACAAAGGTTTCTCATACAATTTACGTGAAATAATGATGTAAAAAAAGGCTTGGAGGTGCTCTCAGAGAGTAAAAAAGAAGTGTAAAGGGTTACTATACATTGATCATGATTGTAACTATTTGGAATCAACAGCACATTCTCACAGCAATGAATTAAACAATATAAGAGAGAGTCATATTGAAGAAATGGAGGAAAGAAGCATTCCAACAAGTTAAACTCCTAGAAACATTGCAATTGGTGTTTTGAAAAAAGTCGGCGATGTAATAACGACCTTGCACGATATAAAATATTATATCGATTCTATCACTAGATAAATAAAAACAACACAATTTACCTATACAGAAGGGTATGATATTCCAGAACAAATTATGAAGACCGAAATCTAAATAAAATCCCTCCAATTTGATTCTGGGATGAATGATTATGAACGGATTTGGATATTTGCGACTTTTAAGAAAATCTTGTTCATTTGAGTTATAATAAAATATGGATTTGCGATGGTACTTTTGCTGTAGTTCCAAAAAATTATAAACTGCTTTATATGATTCAAGGATATTTCGAGGACAAATATCTACCGCCATTTATTGCCTGATGAAAAAGAAAAATGAAAAATCTTGTGATAAAATATTTGAATTTATTAAATCAAAATTTACAATGTCGCCTGATTACATAATCATCGATTTTGAACAGGCGAATTAAATTCCAGTAATAAGTATTTTTTTTAAAAAGTGAAATGAACGGTTGTCTATTTCATATCTCTCAATATTATGGAAAAGAGTTTAAACAATGGGTTTGCTAAAGTAGTACAAAACATAAAAAAATTTTACTTTTGATTGTAATTTGATTTTGGCACTAGCGTTTGTTCCATCAGAAAAAGTTAAGGTAGATTATATTAAATTGGAAGACTATTATATACGCAACGAAAAATGCACAGACATCTAAAGATTTTTTGATTGGTTTAGGCTGGAATTTATTAACAACCTCCAGAATAATAACAAGAGTGTTTGTTTTTGGAACGTTCACGTAAGAACACTAAATAATATTGCTAGAAATTCAAATAGTATAGAAGGATTTCATCAAAATTTGAATAATATATATAATATTATATGTTCAAGTATTTTAAGTTTAGGATCCGAATTAGTAAAGGAACAATATTTAACAGAAAATTGGCTATTGAGATTTTTAAATGATAAAAAACACCTCAAAAAAGATCTGATGCTGGAATTCATTATGAAGTTTGAAACATTTTACAATATTAATTTTCTAAAAACAATAGTTCTAAAATTTTCCTTTACATAAACTGATTTGAAACGAAATTATTATAAATAGGTTTTTTATTTTTTACTAGGGGCCACTTTTACGCACAGCCGTATTTAAAATTGCAAAACTGTCCACCAAATTAAATATGTGTTCAAAGAAGCTTTTTAATGTTAAAGAAATTATTAGCATGTGAACGAAATATTAAAAAAGATAATATAATATAGTATAGTATTTTATTTGCTATTTCGACTCTAAAGAAGAGTTAAGAGAAGATAAAGCAGATGAATCGGAAAATTTTGATGAAAACAAATAAAATAAATATAGTTTAAATAAAAAGTATTTTATATTATTATGTAATAATATCATTGTAAATTTTTCCAACTTTTTGGTTGTTCTAGTTATTAGTTAACGTTGTAGCTATAATTTGTTGATAGAATGTTAAATATTTTTCTAACAAAATCATAAAATGTTATATTTATGAATTTGAAATAAGCTTAATTCAATTTCATCATATTATTTAGATTGAAATAAATTGTAAAAAATGATTTCATTTTTAATGAAGTATAAAAATGTATTTTTACATTATTGGAGTCGAAAAATGTAACATGAAGTTCTTTTTGACATCTAAGGCGATATTCACAAATTGAGGAACATAAAAAATGGATTGTTTATGCAAACCCTTATATATTTTTTTTATAATATTTAGCGTATATAAAGCCTTGTAAATTAAGTTTTGAAGTATTAAAAATAAATTTAATTTGGACAACCTAATAAAATTATAAACGACATAATAGATACAATAATCCTATGAAAGAAGAAAAAAGATTTTTGTAAAAACGAATGATTTTTAATTGAAATTAATAACAAAAACATCATTTAATTTCAAAAATTCTAATATTATTTCTTCAAAATTGTAAAATTGATATCATAATAAGAAAAATTTAATTTTCAAAATCATTTGATTGGGTGATAGCAAGAATTATATATTTATAGAAACTAATTTCACATAAAAAGATGTAAATTTTCTATTAAAAAAATATAAAGTTATTCCATCAATTTCAGAATTTTTTAAATCGATTTCAGAATTTTTACAATTAATTTCAGAACAGCAAAAATTTAAAAAAAATCAAAATTTAAAAAAATTTAATTTTTTATACCTAATGAACAACAAAAATATAAATAACAGTGGAATAAAAGGAAAAGTTGAAAGAAAAAATTCCTATACAGTAGAAAATGCTAGAGGTGAAATAATCGTTATTTTAGAAAATACTACTAGGTACGTTTTGAGCAAAATTCAGATTTCCATTGAAGATCCAGAAAGAATAGTAGCCAAGACGCTCAAAGGGCATTCTGTTAAAAAAATATCAAATATGTACCGAAAAAGTTATAAAACTGTTTATAGCATCGTTCAGCGATTATTATACATGGTTTGATAGAACCTCTTAGGCGTGGTGGTAATAGAGGTTGCTTACTAAGTACTGCGATTAAATAGCATTTTTAGATTTTGTAGATCAAGTTTGTACAGTAACTATGCGCGCTCTTTCTATCAGGGTTTAGAAAAATTCTTAATAAATGTGTTCTTGAGTACCATTGATAGTCACTTAGAGAATTCTACTATACCCTAAAGATGATCACCTTTATCCCAGAGCGAAGAAATAGCCAAAGAATAATTGAGCTCAGAGCCTAATTCGCCACGAGATTCAGGATTTTGGAGGCCAAAAATGATGATAGGAACTTTGTTTTTCTCAATAATGTTGGATTTTCAATTGTAAAAAGAATAAGTAGAGGTAAGAGTAGGCGAGGCGATTTGGTTTATATATCTGTTCCAGCAGCTAGAAGTAGAAATATTTCAATTATTGCTGCGATTAATAAGTATGGTATAATTTACCATAAAATGCATGAACGTGCAGTATACTGAGAAGATTTTAAAGCTTCTTTGAAAGAAATCAGGAAATTTTGGCTTGCGTTTGGTTTTAATAATCGCATTTTTATAACAGATAATGCCAGGATTCACCATAACAGGCGGTTAAGAGAAGATGTGGAAACTATAACTTTTAATATTGAGTAGCTTCCAACATACATAGCTTTTATAAATCGGTTAGAAAAGGAGTTTTCTGTTTTGAAAAACTTGGTAATAAGGGGGATGCTTAAAACGAGCTTCAATTAAGATCATTGATTTGTGGTAAGTTTGATGAAATAACTTGGTAACATTGTGAAGCTTTTTACGTTAAATTGCTTGAATATGTTCAAAAGTGTTAATTTATAATTATAATTTTGGAATTAAGGATTTAAGTTGTTTTGTAATATTATATGCTTCTGCAAGTTTTAAAATTTTAAAATTGATTGACAAGTTTCTGAAATTGATTGCAAAAATTCTGAAATTGATCGAAAACTCTTTGAATTGAGGCTTCTAATACAAACTTTACATTATTCATTAAACATCTGTGAAAGGTATATAATGAAATATAAATGACTAATTTTATATTTTTAAGCTATTTTCACTAATTTTTTAATAAACAAAATAGTAAAATAAATCAGTTTTGTTGTTATTTAATAAATTATTTTTTGCGGAAGGGAAAAATTGATATTAAATATATTAACCTCGTTTTAAATATAAATTTTTTAATTAAATTAGTAAAATTTGTTCCTTAAATAATATATTTGGTTTTTAAAAGATCTGGCTAAAATTCAAAAATAGCCTGATTTAAGATCTTGCTTATATGCAGGTTTTAAACTTATAAAATAGTGATTTTTATTTCAGGTTATGAGTTAGGTTTTTTTAAAACAAATATTTAAATAGATTTAAAGATCTTTTACAGAATTTCTATTAATTTTAGTTTTCAAGTATTAAAATACATATATTTAATGGAATTAATAATTTTTTTTAATACTTAAAAAGTATTCTTTATTTTCTTGTGATATTATTAGTAAAACAAAGAAATATAGTTGCTCTCTTAAGTTAACCGTTATTTTATAAATTATAGTTCTTCATATATGTATTACACTTATTCTCAAAAAATTAATATTAACAAATTTAGAATGTCAGTCTTATAAAATTTCTAACAATCTAATATAATAAATATTTCTTAACATTAAATCTAAATTATTTCCATTATATCATAAATAGTATTCTTAAAAATTTGTCATTTATTAAAATTCTTTACTATTTCTCTTATTTTATGTATTTATTAATAATTTGTAAGTAACCATAATAATCATATAGTTATAATCTTATTTTTTCCAAATTCATTTAAATAGCATTATTATAACATTTATAAATTCTTTAATTTAATTAATATAAACTTTCAATCAATATACTTTAAATTCTAAATTAAAATTTTGATTTTATTTATTTATATATCTTTCCAAATAATAAACTATTATGAATATAAACAATATGACAGCAAAATTTTTATCATTTTAAATCTAAAAGTACAAAATGGAATAGATTTATATACATAATTTTAAAATTCAATAGCTAAAAATATTTTTCAGTATAAAAATAAACTGTATAACAAGAAGTTCCCTTGAAACATTTTAAATCATAACTAGGATGACTTTTATTTAAATTAATGATTATCTATCACTAATTATATTAAATAGTTATTGCCCAAACTTTATATAAAATAGTAAACTTAAAATTTGTTATTAAATTAATTTATTAAATAATTTGAACTTAGAATTGTTACTCTTTTTATCGTTTTAAAAAAAAGAATAAAATAAATTTTGATTTAAAATGACTTGTATTGTTATAATTTTTAGTTAGTTCATTACAATTTTACAATCAAGTTCTAATGTATTTTTTTTAAATCAGCCTAAAAACAAGAATTTCTAGATAAAATCTTGAAATTTTTTTTAAATGAAGTCAAAATTTATTTAAATAACATTCAGATTATTTCCCATATTAATATGATTCAATAATTAACTAAAGATTTAGTTTAATATATAATTTAATAGAATTACTTATTTTACCTTAATTCCAATCCTGATTATTGATTTGGTTCCAAAATTATTAAATCAATTGCATTATATTCTTAAATAATATTTAGTATAGTTGATTTTTTTAATTAGCTGAATTTGATTTTTACTAACTTAACAGATATTAAATATTAAGGAAACTATTTAAAATATAGATTTTTAGTCATTAATACAGTTTAAGATAAGCTTTAAAAATATTTTGTTAATATTTATATAATAATGTCAAATATCTATAAATTTGTGAAAGTTCTGTGAGAATTATTATATTATCTGATTTTACCAATTTTCATAAAGTATTTTCAAAAAAATACATTTATCATCAAAAATAAATTTTTATGAGTAAGACATAAATTAGATAAGCTATTCACATTTTAAATTATTTTCATACTTAACATTCTAATTTTACTGTTAAAGAATTTTTAAGAAATAAAATTACCCTTTGTCTTCATTTTTTGGTAATTTTTAACTTTGAAATTTATTTAAATGATAATTTGTTGTTAATAACTCTCATTAATATTTTTGTTTATTTTTAATTTATTATCTTTCTCCTGTAGTGTTTCAGTGTTTTTATTTATAATAAATGATTTATTTTGTTCTATCAATAATCTATTTAATATTATTTGTCTGAATAATTTAATAAAAAAGTTTTTTGATTTGTATGTGAAATTATAAATGTTATTTATGATTATTTACGTTGACTATAATTTAAGTCATACGGAATATTTATCGTGCCCTTTATAAAAATTTTAAAAGTATTTAATTAACTACTGGAATCATATAAGGTTGTTTTATTTTTATACATTAACAAATCTGATGTATATCTTAAATTTATGATAAAAAATTTATAGCTTGATTATAATAATTATGTTAAAATGATAAAATTTATCAAACGAAAAATTACTTTTAAATAAAAAAATATGGAATCGTTATATTTACTAAAAGAAACGTTTAAGATAAGGTGAATATTATAAATATTTGTTATAATTAATTTTTCAACCACTTACAGAAGTTTATAAGCAAATTTAATAAAAAAATATTATATAAAAGTATTTATTGGGTTAAGAATATTACTTCGGTGTAGGTTTTTAATACATTTGCGTCAAAAAATGGTTCAAATTCGTAATATTTAAAATTTTTTAAATTTCAACTACTTTTTGTTGAAAATATCACCTGTATTATTTCTTTTTTTATACACAAGTTAAATTCATTTTTATATTCAACAAAAATTTGCTTGTAGATTGTATTTTGATTTATAATTATTTAAATCTGTAAATATATCTATTTTCATGTTTAATGCTTACTATAATCAATAAAAAATTAAAAATTCATCAAACTACTAAATCATATAATTTTTGCCACAAAATAATTACTTATCCAAAAAAATTTCAGACCTTTCTCTATACAGTACAGAAAGAAAATAAAAATTGAATGATTGCTTTAAAAACTTATAATGCAATAAATCAAAATTAACTTATCAATTAAAATTGTGAAAACACTATCATTGATAACCCTATTTTAATGAAAATATAGGTATTATAAATGAATATAATATCTCATCAGTAGATGTAAATAACTTAAATTGGGATAAAAATTTCAGAAACACATTAAAATGGATTGTTGCAAATTTGCCTACAGGAGAATTTTCGCAAATTGGTCTATAAGCGAATATGCGCAAATTTGACACAGACATAAAGCATAATCGATAAGTTTAGAAATATGGGTAAATATTTTAAAACTATAATTTGTTAATTATAAGCAATAATATTTGTTAAATTATTTTTATTACTTCTTTTCGAATTTGAAGTATTAATTGCTTATAATGGTCTCAAGGTATTCAATGGTGTAAGAAATCGTTTGTTTTTAATCAAATTATATATTTTTTTCTTTTTGAGAACAAAATACATTAAATATACCTTATACGACAGTGCTTGAAGTAATAAAGATTCAAATCTTCTATTTGAAGCAAACAAGAGATAAAATGTACAATATTGGAATGAGAATTATCAATCGTTACGTTAAAAGTTCTATTCCAACTTTCAGCATTGTTTGATGTTCTCATCACTCTTTTTAAAATTCTTAAATGATCATTCCGAAATTCGATACTGAATGCGGGTTTAGTCTCCTCCATCTCTTCTCTGTCGAAAATGTCTAAATAATTTTTTTCGAAGTAACACAGAAAGTTGTCCTTTATAGGCTCGCCATTTAACTGCACCAACGTTTTAATAACTTGGTAATAATCTAAAACCTTATGTTGAGGAACAAATGTAAGGCACAACATCATTTTACAAACTTTTTTGTAAAAGGCATTGTTTTTTTATAGAAAGACGTCTCCTAAAGCTCCTACACGACTCCAAGCAGCCTGTCCTTAGTGAAAAAAGCATCCAAAAAGCTCTAATTTACTAAATTTTAACCTGATGGCGTTGATTAAAGCAAGCTTAAAGTAAGTAATGATATATTTCACGTTTAACTCTACTAACTCCTTGCATTTTCTAAAAGCCTTCACATAAGAACCTTCAGTCTTATTGCAAGTAGTATATATATATATAAAGGAAAAGGTTTTTTTGAAAAAAAATCAATGAATAACAACAACTTGATAGAAACCTTGTGGAAACAATTTGAAAGTCTCGTCTATCACCATTGTATCCACTTGGGACATATAGCCGAGTTTAGTCTCTGATATAAAGATTATCATGCAATCTTTGTCTTGAAACCCACTATCATATCTCAAAAAAAAGGTTTCCCTTGTTGTCCCTTTTCAAAATTTCTGGAATATTCATAATGACCCCAGGTTAATTCGCATCATCTTGTTACATGCATTCCTAACCGAATCCAACATAAATTTAATTGATGGGACTCGCCATCAACATTAGTTGCAGTTAAAACACTAATCTGCGGGGCTACAATGTCAAATGCTCTTTCTGAAGTTGTATTAACTCTATGTCTTATAGAACTCATAACTCTTAGTCAACTAAACTTGTCAGAGACTGGAGGATGAGAATGTATTACATTTTTTTGTACATTTACCTCGTCATCTGTAACCAAAAATCCTCTGCAAGATCGGTTTCGACATCTCCAACGTATACTACTATAAGATTTTTTCTCTTTGTTATTAATTAAATCATCAAGAATGAGTAGATAGTTTTTTCTCTGTCCTTAAATAATTTCATATTCTCTATAAGAGGTAAAATATTTTATTATCTAAAAAGGATAATTTTTCTAAACTAGTCGATTTTGCGCATATTGTTCATGTCGAAAGCGCTTATCGACTATAAATGAATATAATATGTCATCAGTAGATAAAAATTACTTAAATTGGGATAAAAATCGGCACTTGTCGGTTCCCCCCATATTTTTTTCTAAAAAAAATAAATAAAATTAATATAAAGCTAAATTATAAATCGAATATAAACGATGTTTCATTAAACTAAGTACAAAATATAAATTGGCTACACGCTATGAATACTTCAAACTTCACTGACCTCCAATTTTTTAATTTGATTAAAACAGAAGAAGATGCCATTCAATTTGCTCAAAACATTGGTTTGTTAAAGGAAGTCATTATTTGTTGTACAAAACCAATGATATTAAGACTGAACAAAGGTTTGAAAAACAAGGTGTACTACTTCCGATGTAACAAACGGGATTGCAGAAAAGAAGTTTCTCTTAGAAAGGGTACCTTTTTGAAAGATCTCATTTAACAATTTCCCAGGCTTTTAAAAGATTATTTACTACTTTGTAAATAATGAAACATCATTAAAGAACATAATGAGGAATACGGGGATAACCACCAACAAAACTGTCGTTGATTGGTTAAGTTATGGTAGAGAACTTTGTGTTCTTTATTTTAATGAGCACCCCATAATCATTGGAGGACCTGGAGTTTCGGTTGAAATAGACGAAGCTGTAATGGTACGTCGAAAGTATAGCCGTGGAAGGCAAGTTAGGGCTTAATGGATTTTTTCTGGATATTAAATCCAAACAAAAACAGCCTTCTTTTTTATGGTACCAAATACTAAAAGAGAAACCCTCTGGCCAATTATTTTTGACCATTTAAAACAAGGTAGTATAATCATGACCGACGGAGCTGTAGTTTACAATGGCTTAAAGGATCATGGCTATACCCATCTTACAGTCAACCATAAGAAAAATTTTGTAGATCCAATTA
>CAKKLC010001592.1:6742-24050 GCA_918559645.1 Ceratonova shasta | reverse complement strand
TTCATTTATAATTATTAAAAATAGGTTATTTTAATTTCTTAATTTTAATTATTTATTTATAAATTAACTTCCGTTTATTACATCAATGATTCTTTATAATTATTAAAAATTGGATATTTTAATTTCTTAATTTTAATTATTTATTTATTAATTAACTTCCGTTTATTACATCAATGATTCATTTATAATTAATGAAAATAAGATATTTTAATTTCTTAATTTTTATTATTTATTTATAAATTAACTTCCATTTATTACATCAATGATTCATTTATAATTATTAAAAATAGGTTATTTTAATTTCTTAATTTTAATTATTTATTTATAAATTAACTTCCGTTTATTACATCAATGATTCATTTATAGTAATCGAACCCCCATGTATTGTAAATGAGAACTTAATGATAATCATATTATCACTTTATAAATTTTACCTAGAATGATTTAATTAAGTTTCTAAATTTTATTGTTATCAATATTTTATCCATATATAAAATTTAATTAATTATGTAAAAAAATAATAATAAATTTTAGAATAACTTCCAGATAAGTTATTTTAATTTCATTTGAAAATTTGAAAGTGATTTCTCAAATTTATTAATATTTTTTTATGAATAAGTAAAAAGTTTCAATATACAGTAAAACCTTGAAATTTCGCCTACTCTAAATTTCGCCAACTTCTCAATTTCTTCAAAAAAAAAGATAAAAAAAACTTTTTAATCTCAAAGATGCTATTGTTTTCACAGATATGGCTTAGAAAAAAATTGATCAGACAACAATTAGAAATTGTTTCAGGCATCTTATTAAAGAAAAAGTGGAAACAGTGACACCAAATATTAAAAACTATGAGAATTTTATGAAAGAATCTAAAATTGATGACCTAATTAACGAGGAAGATTTTTTTGGTATTAGCTATACAGAGAATGATGAAATAATTTTTGATGTGGAATCTTCTTACGAAAACAAAACAGAAGAATCAATTTATGAGGTTTTCGAAGGAAATGATATTAGAATGGATGAAACCAAAGGGTCTGAAAGAAACATAGTTTTGCCAGGGGAATATGAAAAACACCTTAAAAATATCATTCTATATTTATATTCTAAGAGCGAGGAATGGAAAATAGTGAATCTGAATCTTTATAAAGCATGCATTAAAAGCTTATCTACTATTGAGAAAAGGGTAAAAATAGTAGACTATCTGATTAAAAGGGTTTGATTTTTTACTTTTATATAATTATTTTTCTGATGTTTCTCAATTTCGCCACCATTTGTCTCTGTCCCAACTTGGGCGAAATTTCAAGGTTTTACTGTATTTGAAAAATTAGTTTGATTCCATACATTATATTAAATAAAAAAACTTTTAATATAAAAAAATTTAAAAAATTATTTAAATTTTGCTTGTTCATCACAAATTATTTGCTATTTTTAAGTAAAAAAATTACATTCATTTCATGTCTAATATCCCTAAAGAAACTTTTGTCTTTAGCATATAATTTATATTTCTGTTTTAAATATCTTTTTCGAGAATAAAGAGGGAAATAACATATATTCAAATAATTTATATTTAATTTAGGTTTAAAAAATTTTTAATTGATTTTTATGAAGTATTTTACATTTTGATTAAATAAATTGATTTAGTTTTATTCATTATTTTATAACTAATAAACAAGTATTTTAAAATTGTCGAAATAATTTAAATTTTTCATTAAAAAAAGTTTAATCATTCACCATAAATATTTAAAAAAATGATATAATATTATATACTCTCTTAAACATAATTTTTTGTTATAACAGAACCTCTTTTAGCGAATATTTCATAATTTTATTTTTAAATAAACAAATATTCTTGTTTAAAATTTCAAATAGTTACTAAAAATTATAATAGTTGCATAAGATTTCGGTTCTATTTTTTTATACTTAATTTTAAAATTCTAATTAATATAAATACTAGAACATTTTTCAACAAGATCTATTTCCAAATATTAGAAATTTCTTATTAATAATTATTTTTTCTTTTGAATATTCTAATATATAATTTGTTTATTTATTTCTTAGAATAAATTAATATTAATTTATTCATACTTCTAAAAACCTTTAAGTTTATAGCTTAATATTTAACATTTAAATAAAATTTAAATTATTTGATTCTCTTGTAAATGTATACTGGAATCGTAATTGAAATTTTTCATATTAAAAGCTAAATTTCTATTTTTTTAATACTTTATATGAAATATAATTATCATATTTTAAATTATTAAATAATAATTAGCTGAATCAACAATATTTAATACTGATATAAATGAAATTTTGATAAGTATATATTAAATTCCTATTACAATTGAATCATATTAAATAAGTTTTTACGTATAAAATTTTAAAGTTTTCATAACCGTACTTTATTTATATTTTCATTTAAAAAATATGTCTGAAAAATAGGATATATAAATTTTAACTAATTACAAAAACTACAATAAAATCTTTTGCTAAGCACTTACATTTATTTTCCAATAAATACTAAAATTTTCTAAAATTAATAAGCAGGTGTTTTAATTGTGCCAAATTTCTGATATTTATTAAAATCTTAAGTATCATATATAATGAGAGAAACAATCATTTTAAATTCAAATAATAGAATATTTTATACATTATACTTAATTGTTAATTTAGATATCATAGAAATATTATAAAACTTTTAAGAAATTTAAATATCAATATATTATTTTTAATTATAATCTAAGAAATCATATTTTTAAAATAAATTTAAATTTCATTTAAATATTATAACCAGGGCCTACAAGATTCGGTAGATTACAGATTACCGCGGAATTTCGTGGATTTTAATTTTTTATTTGAATAAAATTTTTTGTCACCTTTAGAATGTTTATTTAAAAGAACAATAATTTGTCAAAAAAAATAGCAAGAACTAGCGTTTTGGAGTTAGGGGATGAGTTCATTTTATGATTACGGCGAGATTTTTTTTTGCAAATCATGTAACAGATCAGTTTGAAATTTGAAAAAAAAAATGACCATTTTAACATGCAAATACACGCAAGAAATAATTTAAAATTTAATGAATTGAAGCAAAAAGGCATTACTAATAGACAAAGGTCTATTAAAGGAATGGTTCAAGAGATTAATAAATCACAAGAAATCAGCAAAAATCTACAATTTGATCTTGTAGAAATGCTGGTAAAATGCAATATTCTAATAAAAAAATACAAAATCCGGCCAAAAAGCGATTATTATCAAAATACATGCAAGGTGCAGGATGTATTACAGGTTTAAACTGGATTAGAGAAAAATACTTACCAGAAGTAAATTATTTTAACAATTTAAACTGATTAATATTTTTAAAAAGGATTCCTTAATACCAATTATAGCAGATTAATTTATAACTATTATGAACAGGCCGATACTAAATATTTTTATTGAAAATTTAGACTGCTTTGAATCATCATACTTAGTTGAACAAAAAGCTTTATAGTGCAATCAATTATCTTAAAAAAATGTCACTCTGCTACATTTTCACAGGCTTTAAATCAACGCTGCTACAATTACAATATTGACTTTACAAAAGTTTTTCTGTTTGAAACAGTTGGAGCAAGTTTTTTTAAAAAGTATTGGAATGAAATTTTATCCAAATTATATAACTTTTTCTTTTTTCTTTATATTTTAGGGATAATAAATAAGTAAAAATAATTTTTAATTTCTTTAGAAAAAATATGGTTAATTAATGAAAGATAAATCTAAAGAAACCTAGATTTATTAACCAGTCTTTATATTCTAATAATTAATACAATATTTTAAATATAATAATACATATACATGCTTTTTGACAAAAATCATTAAATTTTATGGTTATTGCTTTGCATAATAAGTATTTTTTACTATTTCTTATTAGGATACAAGTTCTAGTTTCTTTAGTAATAATGATATTTATATAAAATGTCATATTCTCATAATACAATTAAATTAAAAATGATTCTTGCGTAAATTAAAAAAGATTTTTTTTTCTTTTAATATAGATATTCTTTGATTTTTATGCTTAAAAATATTTAAAATTTTTATTTAATGATTCCTTAATGATCTTTAATAAAATTATTTTATAATTCCTAATATAATTACTTAAGCAATTTACATTTATTCTATTCTAATTATTAATACAATCACAATAATCATTTTATATCATTTTGGTTCTTCATCTTTATTTCATGAATTTCTTAGTCCTTTTCAATGTAAAGATTTATGATTACTAACATTCTTCTTGTGAATTTATTAAAGAAAGTAATTCAAAATAACTCTTTTTTAATTTTTTTAAGTTTTTAAAAACCAGCTTTAACTCTTATAAGTACGTAGTTTCAGCATATTATTAACTAAACTTCAAATAAACATAATTATTTTAGATTGTACTAAATTCAAGGTTCTTATAATATTGAATATTTAAAATAAACAATAATTAACAGTAAATTTTAATTATATTTATCATATTTAATATAAAATCCAATTATAATTAAAGAAAGACGTATAGATCAGTTAAAAATTATTATTATTTTATAAGATCACATGTATATAAGGTAGTTTTATTTTATTTAAAAAAAAGAATTATATTGATTATCATGTAATAACAAACTAACTCATATTTGAAAACGTAAAACAGTATTTTTGCCATATTTATCAGCTCTAATAACTAATATTATCATGTAATAACAAACTAACTCACATTTGAAAATGTAAAACAGTATTTTTGTAATATTCATTAGATCTAATAACTAATATTATCATGTAATAACAAACTAAATCATATTTGAAAATGTAAAACAGTATTTTTGTCATATTTATCATATCTAATCACTAATATTATCATTTAATAACAAACTAACTCATATTTGAAAATGTAAAACAGTATTTTTGTCATATTTATCATATCTAATCACTAATATTATCATTTAATAACAAACTAACTCATAATTTAAAATATAAAACAGTATTTTTGTCATATTTATCAGATCTGATAACTAATATTATCATGTAATAACAAAATAACTCATATTTGAAAATATAAAACAGTATTTTTGTCATATTTAGCAGATCTAATAACTAATATTATCATGTAATAACAAACTAAATCATTTTTGAAAGGTAAAACAGTATTTTTGTCATATTTAACAGCTATAATAACTAATATTATCATGTAATAACAAACTAACTCATATTTGAAAATATAAAACAGTATTTTTGTAATATTTATAAGCTCTAATAACTAATATTATCATGTAAGAACAAACTAACTCATATTTAAAAATATAAAACAGTATTAATGTCATATTTATTAGATATAATAACTAATTGAGATTCTTCTTGATATATATATATATATTGATGGAAAAATATATTATTTACTTAATATATAAGAATTACTTCATAGTTTTTATATAATATTAAAATTAAAAAGGTTAATTTATTCAAAGAACATTCCACATATAATCATAAAGATAAATATTCCAAAAATTTGTAAGTCTTTTAAAATTATATTTCCATTATTACTTGACATTGTATATCTAACCTTTCTTAAAATTATATTAATAATATTTTATATCTAATGTAGATGTATGCAAATAAACTTTATTGATTATTTAACATTTCAAATCTTTTAAAATTAATTAAAAGTAAATTAACGAAATTCGGATTAATATTTTCCAAATTTTTAAAAAGAAATTCAATTTTTTCTATAATATAAAAATATTACAATCGGCTATTTTATATTTTACAAAAATTAAAATTTATTAATTTTAATAGTTATTGAATTTTAATAAATTAGAGCAAAAAAATATTTTTTTAGCGTTAATTTATGTTAATTGATGAAAATAAATTATCTTCATAAAGGGATTTTTGGCTTTAATATATTAAGTTTTTAATAATTACAGTCAAAGTTCAATTTAAAGAACGTCACTTTTTGCAAAAAACACATTTTTGTTAGAAAAAATTACGAATTGTTTTCGGTTTTTTTAAGAAATTTTTGTTCTTTTGACAAAAAAAAATAGCAACCGAAGAAATGATTGGTTATAAAAAAAAAGGAGTAAACTCAATAAAAAAATCAAGCAGTAATTTAAAAATCATTATTTATGTTATAACATAAAAATTGTTTTTTTTTATCTTGTAAAGAATAAAGATAAAATTAAGGGTGATTTATATTAAAAACAGTTATTCCACCAAGGCTTTATTCAAAAAGTCGGTAATGAGAAAGCCTTTCTTCTTCTTTTTTCTAAGAATTTATTCTTTTACTTTTCTCAATGATAAAAAATCTGCGCACTCATTTTAAATAATATATTGCTTAATTTCAGGTAGTTTAGCTATGATTTTACTATAACTGACTACATCCATGTTTTTGTGCTCATGATCTGATATTTTCTTATTGTAAGCAGTATTGTCATAAATGTTCTGTATCAAATCTAAATCAAAATAAACTGAAATCTTTGTTATAAATTAAAATCACTTTCATTATCATATTTTTCTGTGTTTTCCAAATCAATAATTAAATTATTATCGCTAACTAACTTATGCTCTTTCTATTTTTCTAATGTTTATTAAAACAATTTTCGATTGTTTCTTTTTTTACTGAATTCTATTCCTCAACAATAATTATAATAATGCT
The DNA here is from genome assembly GCA_918559645.1 of Ceratonova shasta. Lineage (NCBI taxonomy): Eukaryota > Metazoa > Cnidaria > Myxozoa > Bivalvulida > Ceratomyxidae > Ceratonova > Ceratonova shasta. Next base: position 17,398 of record CAKKLC010001592.1, on the reverse strand, counting down.
TACTATTTTTAATGTTTATTATTAAAAAGCATAAGATTGATCATTTTCCTCTTTCAGTGAAATATTACGCATAAAAAAACTTTTCGGTAATTAAACTTAAATGAGCGAATAATGCCTTGGTCTAAAGTCTGTATCCTTTAAGTTGTTGATGTTGGCAATAAGTACAATTTTTATATTTGTAAAAATCATATCTTTCCCATGTACAGGTGCATTATCGAGTATCAAAAGAATTTTTCTGTTTTCTTGAAGCATTTTTTACTTTAATTCTTCCACTCAGTAAAAAAAATTGCATTGGTCATCTAGGCTTTCTTGTTAATTTTATAAACAAGATTTAGTGCTTTGAAATTGATGTTTTTAAATCCATGCAGATTTTTTGACTTCCGATAATTAGAGGTGACATTTTTTCACCATTATTGCTTATGCAAAACATTATTGTTGAACCCTTCTTGGGGAATTTGCATGAAGCAATATCATTTTGCGAGATCGTCAAAATATTTTGAAGGACATTTAAAAAATAACGACGTTTTGTCGCAGTTGAAAATATCCTCTGATGTATAATGTTTGCATATTTCTTCCAAATCTTGACATGTTTTTTTTAAGATTGTCTTGATTAATTAGCCCTTCTTCGCCAGAAACGCTTTTCTACGCTATGTTCAACGCATTTTTAAAATTTCTTAGCCAAATATTAAATCCTTTAAAATTAGTAATATTAAAACGCTCTTCTATTAACATTACTTTCTCTTTTAGAAGATCATCTGTTATGACGTGATTTTTTGCACATATTTGGTTGAACCAGTCAAGCAAAACAAGATAAAATTTTTGATTATTCGCTTTTAAACTTGTAACATTTGATTTTGTTGTGGCCGTTTCTAGATCTTGTCTTATTTTGTGCTCGTTTTTAAAATTTGATTTATTGTTCCAACTGAAACGCAAAATTTTTTCTTTAATTCATGTTACTAAATTGTTGGCTTTTTCTTCTTATACTCTAGAATTAAAAGTTTTTCTGCCAAAGTATAGCTTTTTCATTTTTCTTTTTGATTGTTTTTATATGTTTCATTTTCGTTGTGGTTCGTTAAAAAAATCGTTAAATTTGTAAAAGTCAATTCTATTACTAATAAGAAAAAATTTTTCGTTCGTAAAAAATGCATATACTTAAATTAAGCATTCGTTAAAAAAGACTTTGACTGTATTATGGTTTTGAAGTAAAGTTATGAAAATATCATTCAAAAATATAATAGATGTTTTTTTAAAAAAATATTCAATACTAATTATAATAAAGCCTTAAGTAAATAAATTTTTGTATAGATGTAGAAAACAAAATTTTGATTATGAAAGTCAGTTAAAAATACTTACTAATAACAATAAAGTATTAATAAGATATTTTATAAAAAATTTTATTGTTAATTTAACATTATTTAAAAGACATGAATTCCAATTCTAAATATTTTTAAAATTATATTCATAGCAAAATAGTTTAAAAGCTAAGAATAAAATATTACTCCACTATAAACAGATCTGGTTTAAGTAAAAAAATACACTTAGATAGAAATATTTTTATTTTTTAACCAGTGAATTGATTCCTTTTTTATGTTTTGTTAAAATTAAATTGAATAAAAAGTTAAGTTTAAATTGGAAAAGTATTATGTAAAATTTGGAGAAAGATAAGAATTTTGATTTGATTTTCCAAGGGAACTTAATTCAATTACATATTCTCATTAGTAATATTATATTCATCTATTACTACAAAATTTTAATAATCATCTATAAACCATGTCAAGAAATTTAGTAATCTTATAATCAGAAATTTCATAATCAAATTATAGAAATTAAATACGAGATATTTTTCCGATCAAAATTTCTCTTTTTTCATGTATAATTTACTAAAACTACAACAAAAATAATGTTAACAATTATTAAAAATTAATGAGAACATGAAATAAAACTAATTTTTAATTAAATTAATTATTCCTTTAAAAACTTCATTGTTACAAAATAAAATATTTTCCATTAATTTTTTTTCAAAATAAAATACAAAATATTTTGAATCTAATATTAAAGAAAAAATAATAATATTATTTATTTTATAACATACATATTTTCTACAAATAGAAAATTCAAGGTTCATATGACGTTAAAAAAATGTTTTCAATATTAAGGGTTTTCACAAAATACAATAATATCAAAGAATTAGATTATTACAATTTTGTTTGATATTAAAAATTAATATAGACAAATTTCAATTCTTAATTATTTAGCATTAGTTAAACACTACCAATATAGTTAGATATTTTGGATCTTGTTTATAAATTCCTTCTCTAATTCAATGAAAGTATTTTTTCAACTTGTGATAAAGAGTGTATAGAAAAGTAAAAAGTACTCTTTATAAACAATATATTTAGATTTTACTTTTTTTATTCATACCATCCACTTAGGGATGTAATTTTTTCTAGGTTTTATAATTATCTTAAATAAAGTAAGAATTTGAATACAGGTGTATGTATAATTTTATATTGATTAACGATATTTTTAAATGAAAAAATATTTAATCTAAAATACTCTAAAACCTATCATGTAGAGTAATGTTAAAGGTACTTTGTGCACAGAGAACTTCATACTAGGGACAAAAAAGTCAAATATCCATTGAAAACAGTGAAATTTTAATTTTTCTTTTTGCATAAAAAAATATTCAAACATTATATTCTATTTATTTGTAATAGAAAATTTCATTACAATACTTCATCAAATATGGAAACAATAAATTCATCAACACAGAATTTTTTATATTTATCTGAAACAGTTATTAACGAAATAACATTTTAAATAAAAGTTTATTTGATTGAATTTACATTTATCAAAAATATTAATTGTTTTTAGTTAAAAACGTGACGAAAAACATTATTTCCTAGTCGTTCAACTTATTAATAAATTAATATCTAGGGTAAGTATTTTATTAAAAATAAATATGATATATTTTTTATTTATTTCGATTTTTTAAATTATATTTCAATTTTATTCGTTTTTTTTTATTATATTTGAATTTTCAGTATTTTTTAATTATGTTTTGTAAATATTTATTTCATAATTAAGTTCATCAACATATAATTTAAGTTAAAATTTAATTCTTAAATTTTATTTCAACCAATTTATGAATTTAGATATTATCTAAATAATAATCTTCAAATTTTATTTTTATTTTCTAAAAAGTCTTCGATCTTTTTTTGTTACATTAAAAATATAAATTTATTTATAATAATAATCTTATAGTAAAATAAAACTATTTTATGTCAATTTTGTAAAATAATATTTAATTAAAGATAGAAATTCTATAACTTATTTTTTCTTGATTTAATAATAAAAGATTTAAATGATCAATAAGATCTAATCTTTAAAATATTAAAACAATTACATTTGGGATGTCCATCCTTTTTGCCATAGGATCTACCTTTCAAAATTTTTTAAAAGGTTGGGACCACATGTAAATTGGCCTTGTTGAGAAAAAAATAATCAGATTTTTATTTTAATAACACGAAGGCATAAACATATAAAACTAAATAAAAGCATCAATGAGATATTTGGCATTGTTTCTGTTTGAATCGAAAGTTGATATTTGCTGCAACATACGATGTGCCAATTCTAAGGATTGCGGATTAATGTTCATCTGTTAGAACTAAACGATTCTTTTTTTTCAGGTTTGTATATTTACAAAAAAAGCTTTTCACAGCAATATGTGCTCCCAAAAAGTGCAATATACCTGTGAGATTTTTTTCTTACCTTAGTTATCAATAGATTATGATGAAACATGCTGCTTTTAAATTCAATAAGGTTATGCTGATCATAAGCAGTTTTTAAATTGCTGTTAATATAAATGTCGATTAGTTCAAGTTGATATTCATCAGCGGTATCAGAGGCATTCATAATAAAAGGATTATTAATCATTTTCATGTTATCCGCATTTTTTCGAAAATCCTAAATCCTTCTTTTCTAATTCATCAACAAGTTTGCTTACAAGAGTAGAATACTTCATATGAGCAAGCGTTTCAGGCGATCTTATTGTTAGTGTTGTGAAATTTAACAGTTTCTTGTGTATCAGTGTAGCTAGAAAAATCTTAGCTTTTGCACAAATGCAACAACATACTCATTCATTTATGGACTAGTTGATCCTTACCTTAGAGTTGGATATTAAGATCTGCAAAATATTTGGTAATTTCCACCAAAAAAGCCAAGTCATTCACCACTGTTGGTCATCAAGAAAACAAACATCTTTTCCTTTTTTGTCATAAATGTTTTTATTTCATCCTAAAGTCACAAAAACCTGGATAACGTATTTGACCAACTTAGCCGTTGGACTTGGCAGAAATAAATAAAATCACAATAATCTATTTCCATGTATTTAAGCAACGGTTTAAATTGTCTATCGTAAGCCCACGAGACCTTATCGAATTGACAGTTGAAACTAGCTTGTACATTACATGTTGCCTGTTCTGGAAATTTAAACATAGCTGTTTTTGAAGTATGATGCAGTAACGAATGATAATTTTGTAAGGCAGTAATTTTACCATAAAGAATCAAATCCATTGTGTCTACCCATCATTGAAGGGGCTCAATCTGTGGTTAGACAAGTTAATTTAGTTTCAGTAAGATTACATTTCTGAGGACCTTCTTGACCTGATCCAAAATATCCTTCCCCGTTTAAGTGCCTTTAATTGAACATAAGTCCAAAAGTTCCTCGACAATGATAAACTTTTCTGTTACCCTACATACAAACACTGACAGTTGAGCCTTATCGTTATTGTCCGTGCTTTTATTGAGCGCAAGAGAATGAAATTCGTATTGAGCAAGTGTTTTAGTAAGACATTATTTTATGTTGGATGATAGCTTATGAATTCTTTTTGCAACCGCTTGGTGAGAAACACTGACTTTCTCTACTTCTGGCTTCTTTTCTATACAGACCACACAATTAAACAGCGTGAGGCATTCCATTAAAAATTCATTATCCTAAAATGCTTTCACCATGGGATATAGCTTCAGTTATTAAAAAACATACTTTGGTTGCAGTCTCTGACTTGTTGCTCACTGCTGAAAACAATGACTGCTGTCCGATGACGCCCTTCTTCAACGAGTTCAGACTATCAATTCGAAGTTGATCAGTCCGGTTGTTGTACCTGTCGTCATGCTTTGTTAAATAGTGTCTTTTAACATTGTAATACTTAGCAACTGCAAATGTTTCTTGGCATATGAGTCACATTATCCTTACAATGCGTTACATTACAAAACAAACTACAGCCCAAGATACTTTGAAAAGTCGTCCTTTAATGTAAATTTTTTTTTGCAAGTATTTACATTCTCTGACATTTTTTTTGAATTAGTAAATATCGCTCACATCGGATTTACTGTAAGTCCGACCCAATCTAATACACTATTACGAATTGTTGCAAAAATAGCCATTTTGGATGCCTTAAGGCATCGTGTGCTTGATAAATTCATTGCAGCTCATTATATTGCTGTTTGTATGGTTAAAAAATAACAAAAAACACGGAGTGACAAAAATTTTTTGCATAACGCTGCTGACCGCATAGAAGACCTCTACCAGCGGGGTTGTGACTAGTGGTACGCGTGTTGGATAACCCTGATATATATAGTAATTTTAAATTCTTTTTTATGAATACATGGAAAAATTTTAGTCGACTGAAATGGTCACCGAAAGTGATTATTATGAAATGTGAAGAGAAAGTCTGAAAGAAACTTTATTTCTTATATTGTGTATTCAATATATCCACAACATACAACATCTTATATACTACCCAAATTAACATTACTCTCCAAATAATACAATAATACAGCACTACTAAGTTAGGAAAATTATTACATTAGAAGGTATCAAACACTAAAGGATTACAATGACCCAAAGCAAAATTAAGCTCAAAATATAAGTTAATCCAAATTGTTCTAAATAACATAGTTTATCAGAATCCTCCAAGATATTAAATCGCTCGATTTAATAAATAGAGCCATAGTTTTTCATTAATTAATCTTATACTTGTTCCAATACTTGAATATCCTGTCATTACATGGACCTTTCACCCTAACGTGGGACTGTTACAGATTCACCTCTGACAACGAACTCTCTTTTAGCGAAACGATCTTAGCTTCTTCCTGTCGTAGATGCACCCAAAAATAGTATGGCAATTTAACCCTTTAGCCTCTTGTGTTTTATCTGTTGCGGATATATTGAATGTTAACTATAGAAAATAAAGTTTGTTTAAGACCCCTACGACACATTTAATAATAATCACTTTCAGAAACCATTTTATTCATACACCTTTTTTATAACTAAATAACTCAATAGTGTTGTATTTTAAATAACTTGAATGGATTTTATATAATAAAAATGTTCAAATAATAAAATTTTATTTAAAGTCACTTTTCATACAAAAATATACTAAAGTACCATCTTTAAATTATTAATAAACATATTCTTTTAGATAATATCATTTTTAAAGCTATAAATTAATATATTTCGATAGAATAATAAACGATAAAATTTAAGAAATCATGATTTCGTTATAACATTTTATTTGTTTATTTGATAAGATTTGATTGAAAATAAAGCATTAATATAAATGAAGATGGAAAATTTTTATTAATTAAATTTAATTTAATTAATTATTAAATAATAATATAGTCATGTAAAATTAATAATATTCTACACTAAATTTAAAAAGTGAGTATTATTTAAAATAAATTATCAAATTCTCATTTATTTAATTATTTCTTTCAAATAATTTATAAAAATAGTTTATTATATTTTAAAAAGCGTCATCAATCATATTAAGTTGTTTTCCTCTAAATTATTTTTTAAACTCTTCGCTATTTTATAAAATATTTTCTATAATCGTAAAAAAGATACATTTTTATTGTAACAAAATTTGATGATGATAAGCCCCATTAATATTTTTTTATGAGAAAATTGAATTAAATATAAAAGTTAATATACTTAGAAAAGTGACTTAGAAAATAATATATAAATTTTTTTTTAAACCGAAAGAACGTGAAAAAAAGTTCATAATTAAAGCCAAGTTTTTAATTTGCAAATGTTATTTATAGAAAACAGTACGATCGATAAAATATGATGAATAACGACATTTTTATTTGTTTAAATATACTTATTTAGTTGAAAATGATGTCTTAAATGTAATAAATATATATATTATATATTATCTTATATTAAATTATATTTTGTTGAGTTTAAACAGTTTTTATTATATTAGAAATTTGACAATTCTAATATTATGTCAATACATGTATTATTAGTATGAAGCACTAAATCAATATTGATAAAATTAGTTCTTATAAGAAATATAATAATATCTGAAAATTCCGAAAATTTTTTTCTTAATTTTTGAGAAATAAACTGCATTTTATTTAATTTTTTAAATTTTTATTTGAACAATTATCTCAAATACATTTTTTTATTATTCAAATATCATTTTTGACTAGAAATATAATTTACTGATTAATATTATTATTAAGGCAGTAATTTTATAATTAAAAGTGACGATTTAAAAATATTTCTGAATTAAAATAGTCACCCCTAATAGTAATTAAAACCTATATCAACTTAAAGTAAAAATAATTTTTGGAAATCAAAGAAAATTAGTTAAAAACAGATCACTGTTTATAACTTTAATAATTAATTATGGATCACTCTAATTATAAAAAATTTTCATATATTTGTTTATTTTTACAGATTAAAAGTATTTTTCCCAAAGAAGATTTTATACAAGATATTATTTATGTTTATAACATAAAATCTTTTACGATTTAATTATGATAAAATATTTAATCATGAAAAGATTCCTTAACTATGTTTTTTTATATATTTAAATCATTCCTTTCTTAAACATTAAGATAAAAAGTATCTCTATGATAAATTAATTAAATTTTACGAATTTATAAGATGATATTTTTAATAAAAGTGACAAATTTATTTTTAAACATTAATCGAGATTACAAAATCTGTTTTATTTTTAGGAACATTAAAAATAATTTTAGTCAAGATTTTATACATTAATAAACTTAATTAACTTTTTTTATTGTAAGCAGGGTTTTCTTAGCATTTAAAATAATTTAGTTATATCAGTATGATAAATTTTCAATCAAAAAAATTAAATCGTAGTTTTCAATAATTCAAATTCATTACATATATAGGATTTTTCGATACGTTTTCCAATTTATAAATATTCAAGAGTTAAAAATTTAAATAAATCTTTATTCTAAAATTTCTTCCGATCATTCAGATCTTATAACATATATTAGCATCTTCCTTTAAAACCCTTCAAAGTAAAATTTGTTTATAGAATCAAAATCCCTAGAAATTAAATATCATAGAGCTTCTTCATTTTTTGCCATTTCTGTTGTCACAAAGCTCTTAAATTCCGAAAAACAATTCTCAATTAGGTTCAAAAATGGAAAATATGGGAAGATACAATATATTAATACTAAGCTCTTCAATAATAGTATCAAGCAGAGAATAGTGATGTATCCTAGCATTATTTAATATATAAAAGGGGTTTGAAATTTAGTTATTTATATAAGCTGCTTTCAACTCAACAAGAGCTAGTTTAAAATCTTCCCCATTTGAGGCCTTTTTATGGATTTTACTATATATCATACAGTTTTTATTCATAGCCGCTAAAACCGAAATATTTCTTGTCCTTACAGCGGGAACATCAACAGATGTAAAAGACGCTTTTTTTATTCTACCATTTTTTGGCTTTGAAGGAACCGAGAATCAAATTCATCAAAAAAAAATAAAGTTTTTGGAACTGTAGTTTATATCCGAATTTCTAAATTTTGAGCATATTTAAGTATTTTTGAATAATACTTCCTGTATTTCTTGCATTTGGCACTATCGTGATCTGCTTGAAAGTATAATGGAGATCTCCTAAGTAGCGATTAATTGTGCTTTTGCAGACATTTATCCCGAAGCCATTAAAAACTTTAATAGAAAGTGCTTTTAATCTTAACAGGCAATTTTCATCTACCCACTAAGATTCTTGCTTTGACATGAGTTTAAGTTTTAAATGCCTGTTTCCTCCAATCTTTTTTTGAAGCATATCCCTTGTTTTTTGATAGTTGCTAACGATTTTCGTAACCCACCAATAATTTAGGTCTATAGCTTCTAAAATGGCTTTTGTTGTAGCCGCCTGCTGAACTTTACACATTATTTTCAGTCTGTTTTGATGTATTTTTTTTTGTCTAATCTTTTCATTAGAATACAAAGTTTTATTTTAATAAATTGAAAAACGGATTTCAACGATTGGGAAAACTGATTGCAACGATTTGAAAACTGATCGAAAAATCATATAGTACTATAAAGGATTATTAATTAGGATCAACAAAAATATTAGAACTATAGAATGAAACATCATAAATTAAATATTATAAAGGTAATAAATTCTAAATTTTTGGCGGTAATTTTGTGCTTCGCCACCCCCAGCCTTCAAAATTTTATTTAAATAAAATAAATAAATAACAATATTGTTTATTATACTTTGTTAACTAAAACCAACTTTTTTTGCGGCATTATTGATTTTTTTATTAAAGAATTGTTTTTTAAACTTAATTATTTTAGAAATCCAACGGACATTCAATTTTTCAAACAAGCTTAATAAGAAAAAAATAATTCTTTTCACCTTAACAGTAAAATTTACGCTTGAATTTTGCAATGATTTGGTTTATTGCCTAGAGTTAAAGTATGTCCCTCTTGCGAAAATTTTATGGCATAAGTTAAAGCAGGCAACTCTAATTGTAACTATAGGTAGAGACATGCAAGACCGTGTCGTAAAGAAGTGCGGTATTTAAAGTGTAGTTTTTTTGAAGGATCCTCTGTTGAACTTGATAAGATCATTCGATTTATTTATTACTGGTCTTTCAAGAATCTTAATTTTAAAAAAAAAAGCAAACGGGAACTAGATTTGCATAAAAATTTCTTTGTTTATTGGCGGAATTTTAAACGAGAAGTTTGTTTCTTGAAGCTGATGTCTGAAACCAGCATTAAGATTGGTGGAGAAGGAGTTGAGGTACAAATAGACGAAAGTTTATTTGTAAGAAGGAAATACAATGCTGGTAGGGTACCCATGAATCAATAGGTATTTGATGGAATAAACACTAATATAAAGGAAGTTTTTATGAATCCAGTGCTCAACAGAAATTCTGAAACACTTTAAAATTGAATAATTCTTCATCTAAGACCAGAATCAATAATCGTAAGTGATTTTTGGACTTAGTTTAATCGAATATCTTCCTTTGGCTACCAGCAGTTAAAGATCAATCACTAACAAAATGTTGTTGATCCTAACAGTCTTGCTCACACACAACCCCTGGAAAACACCTGGATGAGAGCTAAAAGAAGAAACAAGAAAGAATGTTGAACAAAAAAAAATTGTTTGGAAGTTATTTGAATGAATTTGTGTGGAGACAAAAATACAGCAAGCATCCATTTTACATATAACGGAAATAAATATGTTTTAAACCCTAAAAAAATTATTTTTACGTATTTTTATTCGATATTACTTCCAAATAATTTTTTATTTTATTTTATTTATTTATTTATTTATTTATTTATTTTATTTCATTTTATTAATTAATTTATTT
>CAKKLC010001578.1:394-13438 GCA_918559645.1 Ceratonova shasta | reverse complement strand
TTTCAACCGCCGAGATTGATCGGTAAAGTGACGAAATTGATTGCATATATAAAAAATATATTTTAAATAAAATATAAAATTTAATAAAGTGACGAGATTGATCGATAAACCGACGAGATTGATCGATAAACCGACGAGATTGATCGATAAACCGACGAGATTGATTGATAAACCGACGAGAAAGATTGAAGATATTTTTTTTTAATTTTATTAAATAATATAATTAATTAAATAATGACGAGATTGATCGGTAAAGTGACGAGAAAGATCGGAAAACCCTATATAATAAAGTTTTGTTTAAAAAATCATTACATATACATATACATATATATATTTCTATTTTTTCATTTTTTTATAAATTTATTTTATGAATATAATAAAGTTTTTTTTTATAAAATCATTACATATACAAATATATAAATATATATATATATCTATTTTTAATTTTTCTATAAATTTATTTCCTTAATATAATAAAGTTTTGTTTATAAAATCATTACATATACATATATATATCTATTTTTCATTTTTTTATAAATTTTTATCCTTAAAATATAGTTTTATTTATAAAATCATTTCATATACATACATATACATATATATCTATTTTTAATTTTTCTATAAATTTATTTCCTTAATATAATAAAGTTTTGTTTAAAAAATCATTACATATACATATACATATATATACATATATAGATATACCTATTTTTCATTTTTTTATAAATTTATATCCTTAAAATATAGTTTTATTTATAAAATCATTTCATATATCTATCTAGTTTTTAAATTTATTTTATAAATGATAACAACATGCGCACGCAGTTTTATATTCTAATGATTAACACTAATAATAATGATTCGATTGTAAAAATATTTAAAATTTTAGAAAAGAGAAATATCTTGGTATTCTCTAAGCCAAATTCCTCAAATATTGAATAATATTAAAAATCTAATAGAGGTATATATTCATATATTATAGATTGCATTAAAGAAATTTTCAAATGGTAAATTATTGTTAATAAAAGGTGAATTTGGTACTTTCATACCTGATAAATCTGAAATCGGTGCAATAAATTCTAAAAAGTAATTTATTATTTTATTTAAGTGATGAAATTCAAGGGGAATTACATTTAATGGGACACCGAATTGTTAAAATTGTAATTTTTTTTTTACATAGATTTGTAAATATTCTGATATCAACACCAATAAAAGCTGCGATATTTCATTGAAAACCCAAAATTTCTGGGATCTTGTTCAGGTTCTTGGTTTTTGAATTGTATAGTTACAAGAAATTTACCAAACTTTAAAACGAATAAACTTTAAAATATTAGACCACCTGAAAATGCAAGTCGATGATTTGAATTTTTGGGATATGGTAATATTTATATACCTTTAGGTATTTTCTGAAATTATGGGGGAATTAACGACAACCTATTGTTCTTTTGATTTCTCTGAAAAGCTTATTGATGATATTTTTACCAAAAGAGTTCAAGTACCTCCAAAATAAATTTTAGGATGTTTTTGAATTTTCTTCTCTGGATAAAAAACTTGTCTATTTAAATATTACTCATGGAAAAATAAAAATTCTTATAATTTCTATTTCCGAAATTATAAATATAGATCCCAAATTAATTAAAAGTGGACGAGTGAGTGATTTATTATACTTTTTAGATTGTAACCTCAGAAAGTTTTCTCAAACCAGGATACATTATGTACAAATATTTTTATATTATAGCGTTTATGAAGAGAAAATGCATGAAATTACTCAAGTTTATGAAGTAGGTACTTTAGTGAATATATAGGGGGACGCTTCTGTAAATTTTATTGAACACGTCCTATTAATTATTGATCTTTGTCTCAAAATTTCACAACACACCAGAGACAGCATTTTACAATTACTATCAACTTTAAAACATTAATTTTTAGCCTTGAAAATCGTCTATGGGACGTTTGTGTATTTTTGAGAAACCTTCTTCATTCTTGTAAACTCTATAATAATAATCAGTCATGTTTTGTTCACAGATTAATGATGCAAAGTCTTCGTCGTGAGTTATAACAATCAATTGAAAATTATTTTTAATTTTGCTCATTTTCGTTAGTTCTATTAAAGCTTCTGCCAACTGATTTACATTCGCAAAATCTAAGTTTGTTGTTGGCTCATCAAGAGCAATAACTCCACATTGAGCACAAAATGTTTCTGCCAATGCTAAGCGTATAATTATAGACGCCAACATCTAAGAACTAAAAGTATCCTACCTTTTGACCTGTACTACATCTTGTTTTCATATCTAAAGATACTCCATTCCTAATCATATTAACTCTGTAAGAATATGTTTTCCTATAGTTTCCACTAGCACTGTTGGTGTTTTCTTGCAATTCGGAGCAAATTTCAACAGTATCAATATCTTTTAATAAAATCTAATTTACCATCACCTTGATAAGTCTTTACCCAATACTCCTTAATAATTATATTTATTTCCTTCATTTTATTTGAATGGTAGTCAATAATAGCGCTTAAAATGTATAAAATTTAACCTATCTAAAGCTTTCCTAAAAATTTCCAAATCCTGGCAAGCAAGCTCAGCTAACTTAACATAATAAATTTATTTACCTTTATTTGCAGAATCTTATCATTGTAATCATTTTCAGCTTCTCTGCAAAATACAGTTTTAAGTTCAGCGTCCATCGTAAATACTTGGTCCTCATAAGATTCATAGCTGCCTTTCATCTTATTAAACTACTATAATTAAGACAATACCATTTCGTTTGTATTATTATATTCTTTTAAGATCACATGATATTTTCTATAAATTTAAAAATTCATACTCTTTTAACGTAGATAAGGAGATACACTCTTTAATCTGCTCATTAATAATTTGAATTAATGTTTTATTTTCATGTAGTTTTTGTTCATTTTCCTTTACTTGAATGTTGATTTTAATGTTATTCAAATAAACCTAAACCATTAATTAGTAAAAATGAAATTTCAATAATAAAATTACATCTCGATTTTTTATTTGATCCTGAAGTAAATAAAATTCTTCTTGTAAATCATTTATCTGTTTAGTCAAATTATTAATCGAAAATTCCAGCTTTGAACATCGTAAACGTTTATGTTGTACATCCATTTCGCTTTGCTTAATATTGAAACAATCCAAATTTTGTTTAAGAGTTTTTAGTTTCAAAATACTTGAGCTAACATGAGATTTCATGTTGCTATTATCATTTATTTCACTAATTAATTCATTTTGATTATTTTCCTGTAGTTGGTTCTTGGTTTGAATCATTTCTTTTGTTGTTTTTATTAATATCTTTTGATTATTAATTAAAAGAGTTTGGTCGTCTAATTTTGATATTATTTCTTTTAAGGTGACAATGAATGAGTTCTTTTGATCACGAGATTCATGGAACTTTGTTAAATTTTTTTTTGATTTGTTAAGCTTATCAGTTTCCGTTTGAATTTCATGATCGGTTTCAATTTGAACAAGTTTATAGTGTTGTATTTTAGTTATTATATCTTGATATTTGCAATTTAAATTTTTCTTCAATTCCACTTGTTGATTGTACAGCTCAATACTGAAAACATTTTCCAATTGAATATTTTCTTTATTAGTACTGTCAGTAAGATCATTTTCAAGCTGTTTTATTTCATTTTCCAATTGATGTAATTTTTCAAGATTATTAAGTAAAAATTGCTGTTTAACTAACAATTTTTCTTCAATGTTTAGTGTTTCTTGTAACGAGTTTCCTTGATGATTTTGAAAAATTTTATCGTTTTTTAATTTTTCTATATTTTCTGTTAGACTTTGTATTCTTTCAAACATATTCTAAATGATTATTTATTTTTACGTTGGGAATATTTTTTAATGGTTCTAAAGCTTTACTAATAATTTCCTTTTCAGTTTCAAATTTTTCTATATCTTGGTCTAAACCTACAGCTGCCTCGTTTAACTAAAATTATATTTCTAGTACGTAATCAACACAATGAATAATTTGGGTTCGATTTAATCCAGATTTACAAATCATACAGGATTGACTTGTATCCATTGAATTTTGGTTTGTTGCATAAAAGACTTTTAGTGATTGAGCGTGTAAAATAGCCCTTTAAATGAAAAAATAATAACTTTTTTATATCATTCAACTTTTTTTTAAATTCTTTTTTTTTCTCAATGATACTAAAACCACCATATCGTTCAAGAGATTCTTTTTGTATGTCAAGTTCTTTTCTATACAAGTAAATATATAAATTTACTGTAATTGTTCTATCTTTTGATCCGTATTTTTCAAAAGATAATCATTTTCATTTTTTTTTAAATTAATTTGTTTAATTTTATCGTTTGTGTTTGTTACATTCTTTTGTAACTTTTGAAGAGACTTTGATAAGTTCTCATTATTGTAATTGACCAAATCTTCAAATTGATTTTCATGTTTTGACATAAACTCAGTGATTAAAGCTAAGATTTTTGATTTTGAATCGTTATATACTTTTATATTTTCAATTTTTGAATAATGACGATTAAAAAAATCAATTTCCTTATTAATTATATCTATATCTGAAGTAACATCGAGTAAATCTTCATCCAAAGCAATAAGGTCATTAAAAATTCGTTCTTTGTTGTTTTCAAGAGATTTAATTTTAATTTTATGGTTTTTTTTAGAATCTAATAAAGTTTGATAAGAGTCAATTTTGTTCAGATACTCATTAATTATGTTAAGTTTCTCCTCTAATTGAATTTTCTGATTTTCAAATGTTGCATAAGTCTTTTCAAACATTTTTAATTTTGTTTCCTCTGAACTTAGGTTATTTTCAAGACGCTTAAGTTTGTCTCTTTTCCGTTTAAAATAATCTGATTTTTCAATCTATAAAAATTATAAATAAGTACAAATTTTGATTCATATTCAATTAATTTATCTTTAAGGAATTTTTTAGTTTTTTTAAAGTTATCCAACACAGAAAGTTCATCAAAATTGTTTATCAATTTTGTACCAAAATTGTTCTCAACTAGTTCCAAGTGTTGATTAAATAATTTTAAATAATTATAATATTCACCTATTTGATCATTAATACGAGAAATTTCAACTAGTAGATCTTGTTTGGAAGATATTGAATCATCTTTTTGTTTAATTAATTGATTAATTTGAATTTTTTTAGTAGTCAAAAAATTATTGTCAACATTATTAGAGTCTGATTCGATAAGTAATTTATTTGTAAGTTGCTCAACATTGAGATCATACTTTTGAGTTAAAGTTGAATTATATTTTATTAATTGTTCTTCTAGAAATGTTATACTTTGTTCAATATTTGCTTAAGCAATATTAAATTATAAAATACATTTTTTAAGAAATAACTGTTCTAAATGATGTATTTTTTCATATAAATTGTCTTTTTCTTTTGTAATATTATTTAAAATTTCTTTATAATTATTTATATTATTTTTTAAAGTTTCAGATTGTGATATTGCTAAAGAAAATTTATTTTTAATCTAAAAAATATAAAAATATACATCAGCTGTTTTTGATTTTCTTTGTTCAAGATGGTTTAGTTCTATTTTAAAGGTTTTAATGAAATTCATCTAAATATACAATAAATAATACTTGTTGTTTTTTTTCTATTTTAATTTTGTCGATAGCTTTAATATATTTTGTAGCTGAAAAAATGGCATCAAATTTATCTTTTAATACTTTTCCATCACTTAAAGGCCATGAATTATTTTCTTGATGACAAAATATAACATTTTCTAATATAGCCTTAGAAACACCTAATCTTGAAATCATTTCATGATTAAGATCAATACATTTTGATGATATACTAATGAACTATATATAGTTTAATTAGAAAATTTATTATTTAAACAAATTAAATATTGTACTAGTATTATTTATAAAAATTATTATTTGAAATGATTATGACCATAAAAATTATCAGTTTAATTTATTAATTCACATATATTGAAAGGATCTTAAGGAATATTTAATTTTTATATTAAAAAAATACATTTATAAGATTCTCAAATATTAGATATAAATATAATAGTGATCGAATTCATAAGAGCTATAATATATAAATAGAACTTTCTTTTTGTTTTATTATATAAACAATAATAATAGTTAAAATATATGAAAAAAATATTTAATTTATGGTGTATAATAGAATAAAGTAAATATTTATATTAAAACGTGGTTATTAAAAGTAACACAAGGTTTAATTGAAATTCAACTTAATAAAAAAATATTTATTAGTATACTAATTTAAAAAGTATTGTATTTCAGAACCATAAAGATCATTTATTTTAAATATACTGCATGATAACCTATTTTTATATAATACATTGACAAAATACTGAAAAAAAAAACATTTAAAGTAGAGAATAACCCTTATAATGAAATTTATTGGATTATATTATAAGAAAATGGTTATATTAACAAATGGCTTATAAATTGAAAGATTTTAATATATTTTATACATTATAATAAATTTTTAGTAATCTTATTAATTAAAAATAATTTATTCATATAAAAAGCAAAATTATAATTATACATGGAATACAATTTATTTATATATTTTTAGATATATATTCGTTATTGATATTTAATATTTATAAGAAAAGTATAATTGAATTTGGAAATACTAGTATAGATTTATTATAAAAATCAAATAATAAATATTTTTTATAATTTGGACTGTTCATGTTTTTATTAAAAATTATAATTATTTTATTGCATACAGCAATTCATATTTTCAAAAAAATTAACACAATTAAAAACATTTGGAATTATATATTTTATAAGATTAATTAATTAAACTAGAGAATAATATTAATTTTTATGTATATAATAAACATTTATAATTTAAAATTAATAAATTTAATTATATATATAAACAAATTAATATTTTTATTAAATAAACAAGAGAATAATATTAATAATTATTTATTTAATTTTTATATATATATATATAATAAATATTTATAATTTTATTATTTAAAATTAATAAATTTAATTATATATATTTTATTTATAAAAAATTAATGTTTTTGTTAATTAAACAACAAGAAGAATATTAATCATTATTTATTTAATTTTTATATATATATATATAATAAATATTTATAATTTTATTATTTAAAATTAATAAATTTAATTATATATATAAACAAATTAATATTTTTATTAAATAAACAAGAGAATAATATTAATAATTATTTATTTAATTTTTATATATATATATATAATAAATATTTATAATTTTATTATTTAAAATTAATAAATTTAATTATATATATTTTATTTATAAAAAATTAATGTTTTTGTTAATTAAACAACAAGAAGAATATTAATCATTATTTATTTAATTTTTATATATATATAATAAATATTTATAATTTTATTATTTAAAATTAATAAATTTAATTATATATATTTTATTTATAAAAAATTAATGTTTTTGTTAATTAAACAACAAGAAGAATATTAATCATTATTTATTTAATTTTTATATATATATAATAAACATTTATAATTTTATTATTTTAAATTAATAAATTTAATTATATATTTTATTTATAAAAAATTAATGTTTTTGTTAATTAAACAACAAGAAGAATATTAATAATTATTTATTTAATTTTTATATATATATATATAATAAACATTTATAATTTTATTATTAAAAATTAATAAATTTAATTATATATTTTATTTATAAAAAATTAATATTTTTGTTAATCAAACAACAAGAAGAATATTAATAATTATTTATTTAATTTATATATATATATATAATAAACATTTCTAATTTTATTATTTAAAATTAATAAATTAAATTATATATTTTATTTATTTATAAAAAAAATTAATATTTTTTTTAATCAAACAACGAGAAGAATATTAATAATTATTTATTTAATTTTTATATATATATATAATAAACATTTATAATTTTATTATTTAAAATTAATAAATTTAATTATATATTTTATTTATAAAAAATTAATATTTTTGTTAATCAAACAACGAGAAGAATATTAATAATTATTTATTTAATTTTTATATATATATATAATAAACATTTATAATTTTATTATTAAAAATAAATAAATTCAATCATATAA
Source organism: Ceratonova shasta (assembly GCA_918559645.1). Classification (NCBI taxonomy): domain Eukaryota; kingdom Metazoa; phylum Cnidaria; class Myxozoa; order Bivalvulida; family Ceratomyxidae; genus Ceratonova; species Ceratonova shasta. Next base: position 5,324 of record CAKKLC010001578.1, on the reverse strand, counting down.
ATATATTTTTTATTAATTTTATTAATTAAACGACCAGAAGAATATTATATATTACATTTTGTTATATATAATAATAAATTTATAATTTTATTATTTTAAATTAATAAATTTAATTATATATTTTATTTATAAAAAATTAATATTTTTGTTAATCAAACAACGAGAAGAATATTAATAATTATTTATTTAATTTTTATATATATATATAATAAACATTTATAATTTTATTATTTAAAATTAATAAATTCAATTATATATTTTATTTATAAAAAATAAATATTTTTGTTAATCAAACAACGAGAAGAATATTAATAATTATTTATTTAATTTTTATATATATATATATATATATATATAATAAACATTTCTAATTTTATTATTTAAAATTAATAAATTTAATTATATATTTTATTTATAAAAAATTAATATTTTTGTTAATCAAACAACGAGAAGAATATTAATAATTATTTATTTAATATTTATTATTAATATTTTTGTTAATTAAACAACAAGAAGAATATTAATAATTATTTATTTATTTAATTATTATTATTAATATTTATTTAATTTTTATATATATATATAATTAACATTTATAATTTAATTATTTAAAATAAATAAATTAAATCATATAAATACATTTATTATTAATTTTATTAATTAAATAACAAGAAGAATATTGTTTGTTTTATTATATATAATAAACATTTATAATTTAATTATTTAAAATAAATAAATTAAATCATATAAATATATTTTTGATTAATTTTATTAATTAAACAACAAGAAGAATATTGTTTGTTTTATTATATATAATAAACATTTATAATTTAATTATTTAAAATTAATAAAATCAATCATAGAAATATGTTTATTATTAATTTTATTAGTTTAAATAATCAAGGTAAAATAAAAATGATTCGATTCACCCTTATATAAAATATACCTTTTTAAAAATTTAATTAATAAAAATAATTTTAAAATATTAAATTAATAAAAATAATTTTAAAATATTAATGTATAATCATAATTTTAAAATATTAATGTATAATGTATAATGTATAATTATAATTTTTATTTTTTTATTTTTATATTTTTGTATGTTTATTTATAAAATTAACCTACTTGTCTCTTTTCTACATTATAATATGCCAATGAAGCGTCTATTGATTTTCCATCTAGTTTTATTTTCTTTATATATAATAATATTAAACTTTTTGTAAAGACATTAATGCTCTCGTACATATACATTCATTCCCATTTTTATCAATAAATTCCAATTTACATTGTGCCTTTACCTCTATTTGTTTAACCAGCTTTATTATTAATAACTCATTACCTTTGGATCGTGTACAAAAGAATTTATTTTTGTAAATGGAGGTAACTCACCAGTTGTCACGTATTTCAAAGCCTCAATTATAGTCTAAGTTTTAATTTTTCTAAATACAGTTTTGCCAGATCCATTTTTCCCTAATATTACAGTCACTGGTTCTTGAAATACAATATCACTCTCATTTTTATTAGAGTAGCTTCTTATTCCAGTTATTGTCAACTTTTTAATTTTAGTCATTTTACAATTGCGCCAATACGAGAAAATAAGATTTCGTTAATTTGAATTATTAACAAAAATATTATATTACAATTTTTAATAAATATTTATTAAAATTGCGCGCAAATTTAATCCTTTTTTACCTTTTCGGTTTTCTTCGTTTTAGAATGGAAAGTGAGATAGATTTTGGAACATCAGTTGACGGATTTTCGTCATCTTCGGATTTCACATATTCTAGTTTTTACACTAGTCATATAGAAACCAGATCCAGTGTAGACATAGACAAGTATTATTGTTTACTTTTAGGAGATTAGAAGATATTCAAAATTTCAAGCTTATTCCTGAAGATGAAGTTAAGGAAATTTGTCTAATGGCCAGAGATATTTTTATAGAAGAAGATAACTTACTCACTCTTACAGCACCAATTACAGTAATTGAGTGACTATATCTAGATTTGTGGTGATATCCACGGTCAATTTCATGATTTACTTGAATTGTTCAGAGTAATCTAATTTTGATTTTAGGTTGGAGGAGACTATAAAACAACAAAATACTTATTCCTTGGTGATTATGTTGATCGCGGTTACTATTCTGTTGAAACTATTATTATGCTTTTAATGCTAAAGATAAAATACCCTCAAAATATTTATTTAATACGTGGTAACCATGAATGTCGTTTAATCACACAAGTAATGTCTGAAATCAAATTTAGGTTTACGGGTTTTATGATGAGTGCATGAGAAAATATGGAAGTAGCATAGTTTGGAGTTACTGCACTGATTTGTTTGATTATTTAAGTTTAGCAGCTGTTGTTAGTGATAAAGTTTTTTGTGTACATGGTGGTCTTTCACCGAATCTAGAGATAATAAATGAAGTATGAGTTTTTTTAATTATTTAGATAAGGATGATTGATAGAAAACAAGAAGTTCCACATGATGGAATCATGTGTGATTTATTATGGTCTGATCCGGATATTGTTGATGGTTGGAATGTAAGTCCCAGGGGTGCTGGATTTCAATTTGGAGAAAATAATGTCATTGAGTTTATCCAAAAAAATAACATTGAGTTTATATGCAGAGCACATCAACTTGTACAAGAAGGTTATAAGTGTCATTTCAACAATAGGCTTATAACTATATGGTCAGCTCCAAATTACTGTTATAGGTAGATTATTTTAAAATAAAGATGTGGGAATATAGCATCTATATTGAAACTAGATGAAAATTTAGAAACAGAATTTATTCTTTTTGACACTTCATCTGATGTAACTTTTGTTGTAATTATAAGGTTGAAAAAATGCACCCAAAAAGGTTGATACCCCCTGATTATTTTTTATAATACATGTAATATATAAAAAACAATTTTTTTTGTACCTATTATATTTTTATAAAAATAACATGTTTAACAAATTTATATATTTATCTTTGTTAGTATAATAAATAGAAATTTTAGATTTGCCATTTTATTTTTCTTTTAAAATAATTTAATGTTAAAAAGTTCATTTTATCATTCTATATATTTTTATATACAACGTGGTATTCACTTGGATTTTGTCATATTTATTTTATAAATTCGATATAGTTAAATTACCCTGTTTTTTGGTTATACGCTACGATCTTAGTAGAGATAAAAATTTATTTTTTTGGCCAAAAAGCTCTTAGTAAAATAAGGTAACAGTAAAAACATAAGACAAAAATGGGAAATGGTTATCAATTTTACAACAATATTAATTTTTATTTCTAATTATCTTTTTTAACACTAGCTAAATTGTCTTCATCAATTAAAATATCAACTAGTTTTTCTCGAATTATTTGATCTTCATCATTTAATTTTTATACTTAAATTTCTACATCTTTATTTACATAAAATTGAATTGTTGTCTTTTAAAATCCATTCATAATTGCTGTAACCGGAACTACTGTCCATGACTCAGACATCCATGTACAAATTTCTTCACATGAAGCTCGTTTTAAATTTCCAGACGTAGTGTATTGCTTGTAGCCACTGACCATCCAATCTTCCCAATGACGTCGAAGATGAGCCTTGAATGATTTATTAACACTAATATCTAAAACTAAAAGCTTCTTTGTTAGTCATCAGGAATCATTTTTATTAATGTTCGAAATGTTCCAAATGACCCAAATTTTGTTTTTACTTCAGCCGTACGATGTCCTGGTGCAGATTCAAGCATCAAAAGTTAATTTCGATGGAAAATTGAACCTTTTCGTTTTATCTAGACTTTATCGTGCCACAATTGAGTTTCAGTGGAGATTATTTGAGACTTTTCATTCGCTGATATTATGATATTTGATAAAAACCATCCTGATGGCTAAGTTTTGCGTTTAAAAATTACATACGCTGGAAGTTTTGCACCATCAGCAGTTACACACAAAACTACAGTAAAAAGACATTTTTCTGCGCCTGTTGTAATTATGCGGACGTCGTTTTAACCTTTCTCATCAACAGTGAATTTCGATGGCATATCAAATGTGAATAGTACTTCATCCATATTTCCAATATGTTTAAGTCGATAATTTGCTTTGTTTATAGTCACATACAACAAAATCTTTTCATTTTTCTTCCAAGTCTTCAGGCAGTTTCTAAACAACTGAGCTGACAGCACGAATAACAAGATTGTTTATCTTCATAAATCTAAAAACCCAGTATGCTGATCCTTTTAAATTATTGATTTTTGAATGTATGGCTACATTTCGTGCTTCTCGTAATATTGAAGTTCCTTACACCATGAATCATTGCTTTCATTGTGTTAAAATCTATTCTTTTATCTTTACTTTTAAATCAGGTCACTGAATTGAGCGGATTCTTTTTTAAATTTTAGCTTCTTTATGGCCCTTAGACTCGATTAGATTTTTTTAAGACTTCCATCACTTAATAAGACTAATATATACACCAAAATGATCAGCAGCTTTAGCAATTGATGATTCTTGAGCGTAATTAACAGCATCGAGATTGAATCTCGTAAGAATTTTTTTTCACCGGAGGTGTAAAATTGCTGTTTTTTCACCCCGCCAAAAAAATATAAATTTTAATAATAAATCCCATACGGATAAGAAAATTAATCTAAAACAATTTTTAACTGAAAGCACAAGGAAGAACAAAAAGATCGAAATGGATGGTTATGCGTATAACTTTAAGGAGGAGAGTGGAGGTATTTCGGTTTGGCGTTGCAATAAGAGAGGATGTCTCGGTGGTCTTCGTACTGACATAGATTTCAATCTGGTCTTGCAAAAAGAACACACCCATCAAAAAAACAACAATCTCCCCAATAAAAAGAGACTGATTGAGGCTATTACTGCCCGTAGTTTGGAAACAAGGCAAACGTCACGGGATATAGTACTGCAGCTTTTACCAGAAAAGGAA
>CAKKLC010001575.1:11701-25849 GCA_918559645.1 Ceratonova shasta | reverse complement strand
TTTCGGTAAATTTATAATGGCGGGTATTGATTATAACATTGATAATATTGATATATTAAAATTAGTTGATTTTGGTCATATAGAATCAAACAAATCATACATTATAAATTTTTTGCAAAAATTAAACCTGTTGCCATATATTAAAAGTTACCCAAGTTGTCATTTGAATATGTACATTCATAAATATTCTTCAAACATAGATGAACACATATTCCGATGCTTGCAATGCAAGCGAAGGATATCATTAAGAAATGGAACGTTCTTCGAGGGTTCCAAATTAAGTTTGTATCAAATTTTTTTTATTTTGTATTGTGAAAGTAAGAATATTTATATGGATTATGAGGAGCTTAGCAATCAAATAAATATAAGATCTCGCTCAACAATATTCGATTGGAAGAAATTTTTACGCGAAATTTATATTGAACATTTAATTATTTTCGGGCAAAAAATAGGTGGACCTCATAAAATAGTACAAATCGACAAATGCCTTATCACAAAAAGAAAATACAACATAGGAAGAATTTTAGTTAACGAAAACGTATGGATTGTTGGTGGGGTCGACGAAAAGCAAAAAGTGTTTATGGTCCTAGTTGAAGTGAGAAATAAAGCCACATTGAATAAAATAAAAAATTACAATGTACATAAAGAGTCAATCATACGTACCGATCTGTGAGGTGGATACAATGATCTTGCTGATCTCGGATACTACCATGAAACAGTAAATCATTCAAGAAATTTTGTTTCCGAGGTTGGGGTACAAACAAATAAGATTGAAGCTATCTGGGGAGCAGTCAAAAGGAAATATAGGTATATAATGAACAAAAGTCCAGAACTAATGTATTCCTACATTGCCAAATATATTTTTAAAAGGAAGTTCAATAATAACGAAAAATTGTCTGAAATGATCAAGACAATTAATGCTACATATTTACATTATTAGCAATAATGTTAGAGGGGTAAATTAGTTTAAGCAATAATTTTTTTTCTATAATATTTTAATTTATCAATATAATCAAGGTTATAATCAATACCCGCCATTATAAATTTACCAAAAATTCCCGATTGGAGGCCCTTATTTTGCACTTAAGCCGCATTTTTTTGAACTTTGATTGAAAACTTACTTGAAATAACTAATACTATGAACGTTCATTGAGCTGTTTGATGAGAGAAAATAATTATCTTGAATCAATAATTATCTTAAATCAATAATTATTGAAAAAAGATTAACAAATTTATCTATTCTGCATATAAATAAAATATTAACTGATCATATGATATTGTACATTTGATTTGTGACTTGATAGAAACAGAATAACAAAGAAAAATTGGCTTAACACGCAAAATTTTGCCCAGGGTTTAAAATTTGCGTGTTATGATAATTTCTATAATTAAGGATATTTTTCTACATTTTTAATTATTTATATAAAAAAATGATAATTTATTCTGATTCCCTTTCAACAAGAGTTTAAAAGGCAGCAATGTTAGATAAGAACGCAATATAATTTTGGAGGAGAAACTGTGTCATTCTACAGCAAAAATACTGTAAAAAAATGTAACGTGAGGATGAAGTTGGCTAGGTATACACAAAATAAAGATTGTCTGGCATATAAGTGTATGAGAACGCCATGCACAAATTACAAAAAATACATTTCATGACGCAAATATATATTTTTCAATGGGTTCAACATCTCACTTCATAAAATTTCTATAATATTTTGGAAACGGTTTAACAACACCTCAATGTATCTTATTCTAACAGAGAAAGACTGCTCTCATGACACGTTGCAACGGATAACTTTGAAACTTCGTACTTTCTTTAAAATTTTTACAGTTATACTTAATTAGATTAGAGGAATAGGTGTAATATGCCAAATAGACAAAATTATTTTTTTTCATAAACGTAAGAAGCATTTAGGCAGATATCGAGATAATAAAGTCTTGGTTTTTGGTATTGCAGACTCCTGCTATTTTGCAGTAAAGGTATACTTACAGTAAGTCAACGATCGCAAAGCAAACACTCTAATACCTATAGTGCGAGAAATTTGCCATCCAGTGTCAATTATATTTAGGGATAGTTGGAGTGCATACGGTAGACTTTATGAAATCTTTGAAAATCACTTGATGGTTAACCATACTTCAAATTTTATTGATCCTAAAACACTTGCAAATATACAATCTATCAAGTCTAAATTAAGCATAATTAAACTATTGATTAGTCAGATGAAAGGATTATATGAAGGATAAATCCCCGGATTTCTGGGCAAATTTATTTTTAAAAAAATATTTTACAAGGATAATTTCGAAAAAATAATTTATTTAATTAAATTATAATTTCTTGCAATTATTTTTGTTTTTATATTTTTTTGTTCACTTACTGATAATTTTGCGTCGTGTCTCAAGTGGGCAAAAATTTGCGTTTTGACCCAAAAATTCCTTAAAATTCTTACATTTGAAATCATCTAGTATATTTGTTAGAAATCATCTAGTTTTGAATTATTCTGTTGCAGTCTTATAACTTTTTTTCCATATTTGTCTGTCTTATGGAAGATATTACTTAAAAAATAAATTTTTATACGGAAAGGATTTATAATATTGATAGCATTATTAACTAATAATGAAAAAAATTGTATATTTAAATGCAAAGAAACTCTATCTCAATGTTTAAAAAGCACTTTATTTTCTGGTTTTTGATGTTCCTATTAAGAAAATATTTTATATAAATCCATCACCAGGGATTTAGCGATTCCTATCTATTTTATATACAATAGTAGAAAATCTATTTTAATAGTCAACCTCATACATAGATTTTTATCATTAAACATCAAAGATGGCAAAATATTCTGTGTTTTAAAGCTTATTAAATCAGAAGAAAAATTTCTAGAATGCATCAATATATTTCACTGCAGTACCTATGCTTATTTTATAATCATTCTCGTATGAGTTATATGCACATATTGTTTTTATAATAAATTAAAGTTCAATTAAAAAATAGCATTTTTTGTTCAAATTTTATTTTTATTAGAAAAATAGTTAAAATTTATATAATTTAATAAATAAAAATCTTATTAAAAAATTTTAATTTTGTAGAGTATTGAACTTGAAATTAAAGCGCGATTAAATAGATTATTGGTTACAAAAGGCATTCGGAACTTTATTCAAATTTTTAAGCAAAAAGTAGTTTATAAATTATATGGGTTATATCACGCATCAAAATTTAAACTCTTAAGATTTTTTGTAAATAATAAATAATTTATGATTTTAAAAGAAAAGTTAAATAAAGAGTTTTATTTTTAATCATTAATAAAAAAATGCTTTGTTTTTATTCATTTTAAGAATTTCATATATCATTTTTCCCAAAGATACAAAGTTTAAACATCTATTTTCAAACGGTAACCGTAAACTCGCCGAGATGTCAAAAAATTTCAACCTTAAAAAAAATTAAAAATGGCAGAGATTTTTATAACACAGAGAGAAAAGGATCTTTTAGTGTATGAAAATCATATATATACCAGAGACAGTACACATGAAGGCAATACAAGACGGAGGTGTCAGAATAGAAAATGTCGAGGGTCCGTGGTATTGAACGAGGAGATGCTATTGATAACCCGTGTTGACCATTGCCACGATGCTATAGCAGAAAAGATTGAAAGTAACACAAGCGGTTAAAAATTGAGCAAGGTCTAATAGCGAGAGAGCGAATGACATCATAATAACCCAAATTTCTAATATCGAAAACGATCTAACGATTGAAATAATGCCAAATATAGCCACAATAAGAGATTCAATTAAGAGGATAAGAAATAACTTGATGGGCTATAAGCCAAATATTCATCAAGATATTCCAGATTCCTAAAAGAGCGACAAAAGTGGGCATCTTTTTTTAAGATATGATAACGGGAATAATGATCAAGAAAGAATAATAATTTTTAGTAACGAATAAAAAACGAAATTTATTCATAATGTTGATACATTAGTAATAGATGGTACATTTAAATCCGCAGCACAAGGGTTATATCAGGTTTTAACAGTGCATGGAGTATTATTTGGAAAAAAATACTCGCTTACATACATTTTAATGTCCGACAAATCTCTAAAATCTTAATTATGTGCGTTTGAGCAATGCAAAAAACTTTTTGCGATTAACCCAAGGGTAATTATAACAGATTTTGAAAAAGCTCTCATTAATAGCAGCAAAAATGTTTTTAAGAATGTTGTATCATACGGATGCCTTTTTCATTAAAGACAAGCAATTTGGACCAGAATAAACGGAATGGGACTTTCTAAGCATTATAAAACAGACCTTAGTTTTAAAAAGCCTATTAAGATGATGCTTTACCTTTCCTTTGTTCCTATTGATGACGTCATCACTGGATACCAATCAATTAAGAAATTCATTTTTGAAACAAAATTGTCGGCCTGGAAACCTTTATGACCTATTTTGAAAAAAATTATATTGGTATAGTTAATGAAAGTCCAGAAGATTATCAAAAGCCAGCATATGACATTGGGTTTTGGAATGTATATGACAGGGTCGTGTTAGGTCTTCCGAGGACTTCTAACAATGCCGAAGCTTGGAACAGAACCTTCAATTTGCGAACTGGTGTAGCAAATCCAAACATTGCGCAATTTATCACGGATTTGTTGCGTGAGGAAGAATCTGAAAGATTTAAATTAAAAAGAGCAATCGCTGGTAATTTTCAACTAGGAAAGAAGCACGAAAACAATGACATTATTAGGATTTGTGCTGAGAACTATCGGCATTTTAGCATACTTGCATATATTAACTTTATAATGGGCCATTATAATTTTAAGTTCGAAGATGTTGATAATATTTGAAGAAATAAAGTGATTCAATGGAACTTTTTATTTTTCTACTACATTTTTAATGCTTTGGCGAGTTTTAAGCTGAAATTTTTTGACATTTGCGGTTAGTTTAAAGGTGAAATTTTTTGACATCTCGTGAGTTTACGGCCGGTATTTTCCCGGCGAGTTTACGGGCATCCATTTTCAAATAAATATTGTTTAATTTAAGATAGATTTTATATCTTTTTGTAAATAATTTTAATGGCATTTTATATTTCATCATCTAATAAATCTTCGTCATAATGATTATTTTCATAAATTTTATGTATCAGAATTAAATTAAAGCAATTTTAATATTTTTTGAATTAATCAAGATTAATTCACGTTCTAATCTTAAAATTTAGCTCATTATATTATAAAGCTGCCTTCAAGATCCATTGTAGTTTGTTAAAAATATAAGACTAATAAAGAAACAAAATTGTCCATAAAGTATTGATAAGTGATTATTAAGTAATTAAATCTTGTCGACTTTTATATTGTACTTTTTCTCAAACATAAATTTTAAAAGATAACTTTATAGCATTTTATTCACCGTTCCATATTATATTTTTAGCTTTCTTCTTGATTACAACCATGATTTTTCAGTATTTTTTGTGTGCCCTAATGGATCAGCTGGAAAGATAAAATTAAACAAATGGTTTAAAGAATAGTGCGTAAAATTTGAATTGGTACTCAATCGAATGTAGAATCTCTATTGAACACTTATTATAAGGGTCCGAGGCTTATTTATTTTTTTTATAAAGTTCTAAGTATTTCATAACTTCTATTTGGAATAAGTATGAAAATACAATATCGGCTTCTAAGTTCAATCATTCTAAGCCCACACTAAACTTATGTATTAAGTTTTAATTTATAGTTTCCCAGAAAAAATGAAATTTATTATTCTTTGCAATTTTTGGATTTTCTTCCAAATCCAACACACACAAACTCTGTTCACTTTCAAAAAAATTTCTTGACAAGTATCATTTAAATGCAAAACACCAAACTGACATTTTTTGTTTATTTGGTAGATAGATCATAATAAAACCTCAAGTTGTTAAAATCTTAAAATTATTAAAAATACAAAGTAAATCCTCATCAAATGACTTTTTAAAATCCTAAAAAAATTATAATTTAACTGATAAATTTTTCCTATGTTTGATTGTTTTACAAACTCTAATATAACCATCCAAAATTTTTTTTTCGATAAAGTTTTTTCTTTTACAAATGCAAATATTGCTTTTATTTTATAAAATCTCAAAAGTACAATTTTTTTCAGCTTTTAAAGTTTATACCCTTTAAAGAAACGTTTGAAACAGCGGATCAACTCGCAAATTTTCACCCTAGGGGGAAAATTTGCGTCTTGATAATTTTTTTTTAAATTTAAAAAAAATTAATTTTAATAATACCATATACAACAAGAAAACTTATCTTTAATGTCTTCAATTTCAAAATTCTTCATCTTTTTGGAAACGTAAAGGAATGATTCCAAACATGAAACTATGATCAAGATGTTCTTTTAGTTTAAAAAAAGTTTAATATGCATAAAATTGAGATTTTATTACATTTAGATGCATGGACAAACACTGTCTGAAATATTAATATACATTTCATTGCGTGAAAAAACTTTTTTTGAATATTTTAAAATTCCACTTAATGATTTGACCAAAATATTGTAGAAAATGGCATAATAACACACAATCGATACTTATTTTGACAGAAGTTTCTTATTCTCATGATAACTAGCAGCGTGTTGTTTTCAAACTTTGTTCGTTGTGCATAAATTATTTTTTTCATAATCATGTTTCACTTGGGGGTGGAAGGTGTAGAATGTAAAATTTATAAAAGTTTATTCAGACATAAGCCAAAAAAATCATGTTGGTTGTTACCCTGAAAATGAATTTTTGGGTATTTGGCATTGCAGATACTGAATATTCTCCAGCCAAGGTTTACTTAAAAGTTGTCAATGATCGATCTCGGAATATTTTAATTCCAACAGTTCAGCAAGTTTGCCATCTGGGATCTATTATTCATAGTAATAGTTGAAGAAAATATGGTGATTAAAGTAATTTTTTGTCGTGCCTTTCATGATAAATCGTTCTCAAAAATTTGTTAATCCCCTATCATACGCATATACGTAAAGAATTGAATCATTGTTGAATTAAATAAAATTTCTGATAAAACAGATGAAAGATTTATATGGAAGTTCTATCTCTAATTTTTAGATTTAATTATGTTTAAAAATAATGTTAGTAGTGGTGATTTTGAAGAAATTATTGATTTAGTTAAATTTGAAAATTTGTTTTTTTAGGGTTAAAATTTGCGTGTTTATCAGAAACAACCACTATCATAACTCTCTTTTAATATTGATTCTCTTATTTTAATTGTCAAAATATTAATAATTATCTTATTTTTTGAATTTTTCATTATTTACGGCAAAATATTTGATAGATTTTAAAAGCGAGTTTGACCTATAATGAATTCAAATTTATAATTTTCTAGTTGTTGCTTAATTTTATCCTTTAACAATAATACGAATAATAAACACAAACGGTTAGCGACAACTTGTCATAATAATAAATAAAAAAAAAATTAAACATTTTTAAATAAAAAAAGATTTAGCACAATAGCAATAAAAAAAACAAATAAAAATAAATTTATTCAGACTCTTCATTAATACTCCACACATATACTGCATTAATAGCATCAAAAAATTCAAGTTCTTAATAACAAGAGATATTACTCAAATATACTTGCAACCATTCTTCTTTCAGCAAATCCTTTCTAGATAAATCAAAACTTCCACTTAATGCTTTTATCTAAATAAATTTTTTGATTTCTCCTTCTTCTTTCGTTTTTTTTATTAATCTTGCGACTCTGAAATTTACAATTTCATTTTTAGCAGAAAAAGAACGATGAAAACCTTCCAATTAATTTTAAGAGCGTATAATATTATTCAGAACACGATCATATGCGTTCCAGTCACTTCTTACAAAAAACCATCCTTAACTAAAATATCATTTATATACATATATATACGCCTATATAGATCTTTTCGTAATATTTGATAAATTCATGTAAATCTGATATTGTTTTTTCTTCTTCAATATATTCTAAATTTTTGTTATAAAATACTATTTGTTTCTCTTCCGGTACAAATGCAAGTTTTAAAAAATAAATAATTACAACTTTAAATTTTTTATCAGATCTGTACTTTATACTAAAGCCGTTTGTTTGCAACCATCGCTAAACCGACTGGCCAAAGTGGAAAACAAGTACAAGTTTTAGCCTCAACATATACACTTACAACAGCATTGATTATAGCTGTTTAAAAATCTGTAATTATGTATCTTGGGCATGCTGAAATTAATATTATGGTATGTCAAAAGGCTGTAAAATATAAAGATTCTGTTCTATTTCTTAAGAAAATATAAAATAATGGAAATGATCTGCCCAAAATATATACATGTATTGTAACGAGTTTGTAAAAATTATGTGGTGCAATTTTAAATGTACCATTAATTATTCATATATTTCTTGCTTTAATTAATCTTTCTTAATATTTTACTGTAGAAATGAAAAAGCGTGATTCATATAAAACACCATTATAAAAACGTAAAAATTTATTTCGTTGAAAATTTTTTCTAAGCTCATGAGATATATCATGCATTCCTTTCGGTACAAAATTTTCAATTTTTTTCTAAATTTGAGTTATATTATCTCGTGTTTTAGATATTTCTGGCAAGTCAACAACTACACTTTCAGACTTACATTTGATTCCTTCCATAATTATGTAGCTTCTATTTTCTTTATAATTTACTGCCTTATCTTTTATTATGCTTTTTCCTAATAAAATTTTGATTTTATCGTTGTCATAGCCATGGTTATTAGTATTGTGATTAATTATTTCTTCAATTTTGTCAAGAAATATGTAAGCATTGCAATTTCTTTGTTGACATCTCTCCAATCAACAATGTTTTTTAAAACTGAATGTTTTGTATGTATAAATCCATCATGAATTAAAAGTGGGTTGCCTCACTGTGAATTTAGATATTCAAATGTCATAAGGGTTTAAAAATTTTGACGAGTTTTCGGGCAGCCATATAAAAATTTAATTTTCAAATTTTCTAGTTTTTGCTGAATTTTATTCCTTAACAATAATACAAATAATACTCATAAGTTTATTTTATTTTGATCATAAAAACACAAAATAAATTTATTTCTTATTTAAGATAAATACGAAGTATAAAAAATCTACGTTGATTTGATTTAACAGAAATAATAATGCATTGATCTAATTTTTGTGTATTTGAAGTTGTCGCTGATGGTAAATAGTACAATTCTATTTTTGAATAAATTATATCATATGGATAAACAGGAAAATCATCAAATATTGAGATTTTGTTTCTTGATTATTATTTTTTCATTTAATTTTTCGAACAATCAAATATATTTCTTTAGTGATCCATGTTTTTTTGTTATTCTTATAAATTAAATTCTTATTTTAAAATTTGTCTTTTTAGACCTTTCATTAAGGAATGGATCAATTTTTTCGCCGTTGAATTTTTTCTAATCATTTTATTAATTTCATCTTTGGATACTCTTAAAGTTATTTTTTAAAGGACATTTAAAATAAAAAATTTTAATCACAGGGAAAAATTTCTGTTGATAAATATTGTTTAATTTGTTCTTCAAAATCCAACCATTTTTTTCAAGAATATTTTAATTAAAAGTCTCTCTTCTTTATAAATACTTTTGCACATAATCTTAAACATTTGTTTTAAAATTTCAAATCTTACTATTTGATACTTTGAAATGGGTAATATAACAATGTTCATGTTTTAAAATTAATATCTCCTTTTATAAACCATCCCTTTATAATGTCATTCTTTATTCCTTTATTAAAAAAAAATTAATTAAAATAAAAAAAATTTTGTATTTGTTTCCTTTATATAAGTTTACTCTTTTTCACGTATATACAAAGCAATACTTATTTTCTTCTAGTTCTTTTAGATTTTATTTATCGTTCCAACAAAATTAATAATTTCTTCTTTAGTTCAGTTTTATAAATTATCGGCTATTGTAAATTATAGTCAAGAATTTCAGGTTTCTATGTTAAACTATAGATTTTTCGTTGGGGTATGTTGAATTAAAAAAAAACAATTATCTTAAAAAACAATTTTTTTTGTGTTTGTAAAAATTGCATATTAGTTAAATTATAATTTTTTACAAAATAAATTATTTTTTCATTACATATTTTTGTAAGAAAAATTCTGTTTTATGATTAGGACCCACAAGATTCCGCGGAAAAATTTAGAAATCTCGCAAATAAGTCTTTATAATGATTTAGTAAAATCAGAAAGATATATTAGAGAAATTAAAAATTTTTATTGTTTAAAATTTATCTTCATAAGACCATCAAATTTTCTGGAAGTAAGCTGTTTCTGGATGGCGTTAATAGATTATTTAAATGACTAAACGATCGTTCAACTTCTGCGCTACTTATTGGCAAAAATAAGAGTTTTATTGCATGATGTGAGAACTGTGACAGCTTTAATTTCATAGAACTCCAAAATTCAAAAGTATTGCACAAGTGTTTTGTTTTTTCAATACAAAAAAATATAAAAGTCCCATACCTTTTCTTCAATCGTATAAGGAAAGTTTAAAAAAGTTTTTACTTCTAAAAAATTTGTAGTTTAAGCAATTTGTTGGCACGGATCTAATACTATTATAATTTTAACTAAACCAAATGCTGGCTGTTTGTTTGGACTCAAATATAAATTTAGCTTAGTATATGCGGTTTTAAAGGGGTTAGAGACTATGCTTACTTGAATTTGCACAGAAATAAAATCAGATTTTTCAATTAAATCATTTAGCTCATTATAGATTGATGTAATGCAAATAGTTCTACTTTCCCATTATCAATTAATTTTACTAAATCAGTACCATATGTTGCAACAGAATGATTTTTTCTTCTAAATTTTCATCCTTTAATAGAATATTTAGATCTACTACTCCTTTAGTGTCAATTTCTTCATCCAACATCTTTTTG
The DNA here is from genome assembly GCA_918559645.1 of Ceratonova shasta. Taxonomy (NCBI): domain Eukaryota; kingdom Metazoa; phylum Cnidaria; class Myxozoa; order Bivalvulida; family Ceratomyxidae; genus Ceratonova; species Ceratonova shasta. Next base: position 14,955 of record CAKKLC010001575.1, on the reverse strand, counting down.
ATAAACTCCGCATAAAACTCAAAATAAAAATTATGATATTTTATCGCATCAAACCAAGAATTCCATCTTGTTATAAGTTGTTCTGGTGGAAGAAACAGATTTTGAATAGCAAGATCACTTAAACATCTTATTTATCTATTTCTCCTTGCTGGAGCTTTTACAAATATTGAGTTCATTAAATAAACAAATCTATCAATTACTGGCAAACTCAGTCGGATTGCAGTTGCTGCTAATGTCAATACATGAATAAAACAATTTCAATGACAGCTTTTTGTCATAATTTAGATAAAATTTCATTCCAAGCCATTTTAAGATAACTCGCTCTATCAGTTACAAATAGAAAAACTTTTGTAAAGGCAATATTGTAATTGGAGCAGCATTGATTTAAAGCTTGAGGAAATGTAGATGAGATGTATTTTTCTATGATAATGGCTTGCACAATATAAGCTTTTTGCACTTCGTCGGATGATTCAATGCAGTCTAATTTTTTAAATAAAATATTATGTATCGGCCTGTTCATAATATGTGTAGATTCATCTAATATAATTTCTATAAAGGAATCCTTATTAAAAATATTATTTAATTTAACTTGCATTGAAGAAATTACTTCTGGTAAGTATTTTTTTCTAAGTTAGTTTGAACCAGTAATAAATCTTGTTCCTTGTATGTATTTTGCTAAAAATTCCGTCATGGCAGGATTTTTTATTTTTTCTATTAGAATATTGCATTTTACGGGCATTTCTACAATGTCAAATTGCAGATATATTTCTATATTCTTGTTATTTATTAATCTCTTGAATCATTCATTTAATAGACCATCTGTCTTTTAGTAATGCCATTTTGCTTCAATTCATTAAATTTTAGTACATTTCTTGCGTGTATTTGTTTTAATGGTCATTTTGTTTATGTAAATGGCAAACGGATCTGTTACATGCTTTGCAAAACAAAATCCCACCATCTTTATATAATAAATTATAACAAATCTTCAAAACACAAGTTCTTGCTGGTTTTTTTTACAACTTATTGCTCTTTTTTAATAAACATTCTAACGGTAATAAAAAGTTTTATTGAAATGAAAAATCCAATTCCGCGGAATCCTATGGGCCCTGATCATCAAACTCAAGAAAAAAAAACTTACAAAAAATGATTGATACCGCAAAGATTAAGTAAATTTTTATAATTATTAATAAAATATTTGTTATCTACTTGAGCTTATTAAAAACTGTTTTGATTCATTTAAATATTGTTTGTTTAAGTGAATTTGAGTATTGAGTTAAAGAATCAAATTGAATTCTAATAATTAATGTTTAAAGATGCAACTAATGATAGATATAAAGTTTAAAATATATTTAAAAGTTAAAAACTCTTGTAAAAGTAAATTAATATGCTATTAGGAAAGAGTATAATAAATTATAGATAATAAGATGTTAATAGGATAATTAAGTTTTTTTAAAGTTATTTAGAAATCCTAAAAATGATAAAAAATTTTAAAAAGGAGAAGCTTTACTCTATTAAATAAACTAATATTTATTTCTATAACAATATTAAAATTGTTCTTTAATAGAAAATGGCCTTATTATCTGTTTTGGATTATAAGTTAGTTGAAATATATTTTTTATTATATTTTTTAAAGATTTCATAACATCACAACATATTAATAATATAATCACTTACAAAAAAAGAATCAAAGTAATTTACTAAAAAATTAAGAAAATTAAATGTTATTTTAACTAATAGGAGCATTATAAAATTTTAGGATTAAATAAATATTTATGGATTTTTGTTATTTTGATGAATTCCTTAAAATATTAAATAAGAACATTATAATATTGCAATTTATTTATTAGTTTAATATAGTATAAGTACACTTAAAACTAGAATTCTGTATTTAATTATAATCATTTGTATTTTTTTTATTTGCTTTATTTAATTATATTACCGTTTATTAAAATAACTTATATGGAATAATTAAATACTTTTGATATTGATAAAATTTTAACAAACACCAAATATCATTTTTTAAGTTGAACCTGATTTCTCGCAAGTTCTAACAAAAGTAAAGTATGAAGAGAACATTATATATCAAGATTAAAATAATTGAATTAATACATATGTATAAAGATTTTATATTCATTATAGAAAAATTAGTAATTAGCAATTGATTAAAATTGTCAATTGGTCTAGTGCAGCGATGCCCAAACTATAGCCCGCGGGCCAAATCAGGCCCGCCAGCTTCAATTTTTTGGCCCTCGAAGAAAACTAATAAATCGTGAATTTTTTATTTTTCAAAACTGCAACACCGAAAATGAATTTTTGCTACCATTTTTTTTTGAATACAGAAAATAGAAATAAGAAAAAAACTGTTATTTCATAAACTGTGGCAAAGCATACTGGTAAAATTCCTAATAATTTGTCCCGTTATTCTAATCCATGTACTCATATTTATATTCTTATTCTGCGACTGCGACGGTGCGATGTAGTTAGATGAAAATTCCCGTAAGTTTTAGTTGCGATAAAAGTACATATTTTGTTTTAATAATCTGTGAAATAGGCCACAGTACTAAATTTAATTTCTTCTTGACTATTTTAAAATTGAAAAAATTCTGTTAGTTCTTAAATCTAACTTAGGTAAATAGGTAATTATATTATTAATTATTTTTATTTTCTAATTAATGATAAAACATAATATTATTTATTAGTAAAATAGAAATTCAAATTTTCTAATGGCATTTAATAAGAAAAGAAAATTTGATGAAGAAACCAGAAATTTCTAAAAAATATGAAAAACAAAATATTTCTGTATTCCGGCAAAACAGAAAAATGCCATTACTTGTTTGGTATGCCATACTACAATATCAGTTATGAAAGAATATAATATTCGCCGACATTATGAAACTAATCATAAAAGCCTGGATGTACTTACTAAAGATGAGCGTATTGAAAAACTGAACAATTTTACAAATTCACTGTCGATGCAACAAAAATTGTTCATCACAAAAAATGATGAAAACTTAGATTGTTTTATAGCTGGATTTAAAATTTCTCACCGTATTGCTGCATCGGGCAGACCATTTAATGATGGCCAGTTTATAAAAACATGCATAATTGATGTAGTTTCAACAATTCTTCCTGAAAAAGTTAAACATTTTGAAAATATAGCGCTTTCAAGAAATACCGTGACTAGGAGAACCGAACAAATTTCTGAAAATATTAATACTCAACTTAAAGAGCGAATTAAAATATTTCAGCATTTA